>CM042560.1:12550000-12692500 GCA_023630585.1 Cranoglanis bouderius
ATTCATCAATTAACAAAATGCAAAGTGAGTAAACAGAAGAAAAAATGCTGTAAACTAAGAATGCTTTCAAAAATAGGCATGTTAATAGTTTATATTTATCAATTAATAAAATGTAAAGTGAGTGAACAGAAGAAAAATCTACACCACATCAATATTTGGTGTGACCACCCTTTGCCTTCAAAACAGCATCAATTCATCAATTCTTCTAGGTACACTTGCACACAGTTTTTGAAGGAACTCGGCAGGTAGGTTGGCCCAAACATCTTGGATAAATAACCACAGTTCTTCTGTGGATTTAGGCAGCCTCAGTTGCTTCTCTCTCTTCATGTAATCCCAGACAGACTCGATGATGTTGAGATCAGCACTCTGTGGGGGCCATACCATCACTTCCAGGACTCCTTGTTCTTCTTTATACTTCTTTATGTTCTTAATAACTTTCGCTGCAAGTTTCGGGTCGTTGTCATGCTGTAGAATAAATTTGGGACCAATCAGATGCCTCCCTGATGGTATTGCATGATGGATAGGTATCTGCGTGTACCTTTCAGCATTGAGGAGACCATAAATTCTGACCAAATCCCCAACTCCATTTGCAGAAATGCAGCCACACACTTGCAAGGAACCGCCACCATGCTTCACTGTTGCCTGCAGACACTCATTCGTGTACCGCTCTCCAGCCCTTCGGCGAACAAACTGCCTTCTGCTACAGCCAAATTTTGACTCATCAGACCAAAGCACCTGCTGCCATTTCTCTGAACCCCAGTTCCTGTGTTTTCGTGCATAGTTGAGTCGATTTGCCTTGTTTCCACATTGGAGGTATGGCTTTTTGGCCACAAGTCTTCCATGAAGGCCACTTCTGACTAGACCTCTACGGGCAGTAGATGGGTATACCAGGGTCCCACTGGTTTCTGCCAGGTCTAAGCTGATGGCACTGCTGGAAATCTTCCCAGATTTATTCCTCCTACACAGCTGTTTCTGTTTCAGTTAATGATTGTGTTTCAAGCTACATATTGAATTGATGATCATTGGCACCTGTTTGGTATAATTGTTTAATCATACACCTGATTCTATGCCTACAAAATCCCTGACTTTGTGCAAGTGTACCTAGAAGACTTGATGCTGTTTTGAAGGCAAAGGGTGGTCACACCAAATATTGATTTGATGTAGATTTTTCTTCTGTTCACTCACTTTGCATTTTGTTAATTGATGAATATAAACTATTAACATGTCTATTTTTGAAGGCATTCTTACTTTATAGCATTTTTTCACACCTGCCTAAAACTTGCACAGTACTGTATGTATATACACACACACTCACACACACACACACACACACACACACACACACACACACACACACACACACACACACACACACACATCATGCAAAGCCATTAAAAATAAACACATTAAATTAGATTAAATGCAGGTAAATTTCCATCCATTGCTGATTACCTTAAAAATGCTTGCTATCTGCCTAATAAATCATCCGGGCTGATCAATCAGTCGACCAATACTCCTAACACACTCTTAAATCTTAAATACATAAATTAATTAAAAACATATCGAGATTCATAAAACTGCATGTCATGAATTTTCACTTTCTGTACTATGAGTTTAAAAAAAAAAATAATAATAATAAATAAAAGGACAAAACATTGTATTACTAGAGAACAGACCAGAGAACGACCCAGAGTTCTTCAGGGTGGAGAGAACGCTGGTGCATTTTGGCTGCCGCTTCTTCATCTGATGTTTTCACTTGTTTTTACTCAATTGATTTTATTTAATTTATTTAGAGCTTTGGGTATGAGAAAAGCACATTATAAATAAAATGTATTATTAATATTATTATTATTGTTGTTGTACCTGAAATTAAAAAAATCTTCCCATGTGTATATAAACAAAAAAACATCTAAAATATTTAATGTTGATGACTACAATGATAGAAAGTTGAATTTTTTTTTTTTTTGGGGGGGGGGGGGGGGGGCAGTTTAAGACTGTTGCATAATGCAGTGGATTTAGGATGTAAAAAAAAAAAAAGTTGAAAAATTTTAATTTAATTTCAAAATTAGTAAAGATGAACCAGAAGCATTCTACACTGAGAATTCGCAAATAGCTTAGAGAGCAACAGAAATCAGTATAATGATGATGTTCTTAAGTGATTTGGAGGTGATTTACATTTTATAATTTCCTCAAAACTGCCTTAAATTGACTGTCCATCAGCAAGGACAGTCAATATGCACGAAATGGTTAAAGACCTCTTCTTGACTTAGCAGTAAACTCTATGCTTTATTACTGATACTACTATCAGTGATTAGAGGGGAAAAAAACATGTTTTTACTTATACTAGTAAAGAATATAGTTGTCTTTGAGAAAATAGTATTAGAGCCTCAAAGTAGTCATGTAAAGCAGTTCTTGGGGACGGTGTAAACATTTGTATAGACTTTGTATACTTTACTGTAGTAACTTACATTACGTAGGACCAATCTGATTATATACAGTACTGTGCGAAAGCTTTAGACACATGCAAAGAACTGCTGTAGAGCAAAGATGCCTTCAAAATAATGAAATTAAATGTTTAAAAAAAAATACCGTAAAGAGCAGTAAACAGTAGTAAATGAGACAAAGTCAATATTTGGTGTGACAAAAAAAATAAAAATAAATATTGTAGTCTCCGGTACAATTTGTGCAGTTTTATAAGGAAATTGGCTGGTAAGTTTTACTGAACATCTTGCAGAAACAGACACAGTTCTTCTGGAGACTTTGACTTTCGCACTTGCTTCTTATTTTTGCAGCAAAACCCAGCAGCCTTCATTGTGTTTTTTGTCTGAAACATTTAATTTTGTGCTAGAAAACTAATGTTTGGGAATCTAAAATATTTTTTGTACTGACTTGATAATGCAGAAGTCATAAAATAAAAAAAATCTATAACAAAGTGTGTACTAAACACACACAGTACTATATATTATTAATGGCATAAAACGTCATAGTAATAAGGACTGAAATAAAAGGATGGGTGAAGATTGAGTTTTCTAACGCTGTTGCTATTAGTTATTGGGGGACTGTGTGTGACATTTGTATAACGTATAATCTATCTGATGCTTCCTTGAGAGTGTCCATTAATGTTTGTCAAATGTGCAAGAATGTGGGCTGCTGCAAAATACCTGGAAATAAAGCCCTGATTATTTATGACGGCCTCTGGCAGAACTGTGGTAATTACTCAGATAGCGCACACAGGATAATGCCAATACCTGCTTACAATGACGCTATTAAATTACAAAAGCAGATCAGAGCGTCCGTGCCGTCTGTGATAGGCCTCACTTTGAAATGCAAGCAGGCGGCTTCATTCCAGCCAACCCACACTCATCATTAAACAGCTTTCTCTCAATCTCATTCTCACCCAGTCTAATTGCATCCATCCCTCTCTCTCTCTCCCCTTCCTCCAGGTATGATCAAAGGTGCCTTTTCTGTGTTGTGTGTTTTTGCGTGCTTGCACTGGGGTGGTGTTTTACACCAAGTATAAAATACATCAAAAACTGGACCAATAGCTTTGGAAACATTAAGAGTGAGGGACAAAAGGAGTATAAAAGGATAAATAAATTAACTTTGTCTTTACCTTGAGCACATCAATGAGGCACAAAAGCAGCCCTCTGAAGACCGTTTTTGTAGAGTTCTGAGATACACACAGAGTGTGTGTGTGTGTGTGAGAGAGAGAGAGAGAGAGAGAGAGAGAGAGAGAGAGAGAGAGCGAGAGAGAGAGCGAGAGAGAGTCAGGCTGGTTATTATTAGCGCCACTCTTTAGCCTCCTCATAATGTCATTTTCCTCCAGTGATTGGCAAATAAAGTGTCTATTGATGATGTGAAGCCGAGAAGGGGAGGAGGGACAAAAGGGATGAAGAGAGGCACAAAATGATTTCTCTGTACAGCTCAGGAGAACAACGGCACATGAAATTCATTACATTCCCTAACAATGAGCTCAAGAGAAGAAGTCTCTCTCTTTCAGCACAGACAATGGACCAACATCACATTGAATAGAGACTTCAATTAGCCCCAGAGGCATTATAAACCCTCATAACACACACAATCACACACACACACCAGAACGTAAAAGAGAGGATGATGAGATACTATTATTGGTGACTTGTTTAGAGATATACAGAAAGTGATAACAAATCCTGAAAGCAGTGAGCTCTCTCATTTTAAACAAGTTGCCTATAGTATGGGCTTTTTTTTTTTTTTAAACCATTTTGTACAGTACTGACTTCCAGGACCTCAAGTACTAACTAAAAAAAAAAAAAAGAAAGAAAGAAAGAAAGAAAATCCCATTCTATAGCTTGAAAAGTCATTTTTCAAAATATTAGAGAAATATATGGCATTAAGTAATAAGCCACATTTCAAATAAAAACATTTCATAATAAAATTACATGGAGAATAGATGCAGTTGTAAAGGCAAAGGGTGATCACATTGGATACTGGATTTAAAATTCGTTTTTTAGTCTGTATAGTAAACATAGTACAAAGTTTGGGCTTCCATTCTTCTGGACTTTTACCCCATTTTCTCCCAATTTGGTCAATTTTGCCAATTCTGATTTTTGTCTACCAATGGGGTAGGGTGAATGTTAGCACATTAATAATAGGCTAGAAAACTGCCTGATGTTTATTTTATGTCTTCTGTTCTCATATGTGACATTAAAAGCCAGCCAACAGCATCTTTTCAAACTGTTGCTCATCACATCATACTGCAGCTGAACAACCTCCGAGGAAAGCACTACCCATCGACCCTCTTCTGCATACACAAGCTCACACACACCCACGGTTGGCTAATGTAATTGTCAGGGGAAAGAAATTATGAGAAATTATGCCAACCATCACTCCAACCCAGCGAACACGGCTCTCTTGGATTCCCAATCACAGAGGGTTGTGGTGAACTCTTTGGTGTTTAAGCTTGTTTTCAGTGAATACCCTCACCTGGATACTGTAGACTTGTACCTGAGGACTGCTGCAGTAATCATCAAGACCAGGATACAGTATAAGTATATTATAGTATAGTATAGTATACAGCTGTAGAAGAGTAATGATTTACAATCACACTGGTGTCACCCAGAAGTGAATAGGATCCATTTTTTAACTTTGGTTCTTCTCAAGGTTTTTCTTCCTCATGTTGTTTTGGAGTTTTAACTAGTTGTGCTCACCTCAAGCTTGCTCATTAGGGATCGAAAGCAATACCCGGATTTCCGTAAAGCTGCACTGCGACAATGTCTATTCTACCCCTACTTCGTTTCTTGTGCTTATATGTTGTGATGTTTGCTTTGGTCGTTCACTGAATTGCCAAGTGTGGTGGAGCTTCAAGCTGAAGCTTGAGCAGAGGATTTACCTGGCATCATGCACGTGCACCTGATCGCCATGGATAGACAGCAGCAGCTGATCACTTGTGAGGTCCCTGTTACGTCCGTTAACGGCAGGGAGTTTGGTGCCATCATTCTGAGGTGTCTCAGTGCTACATCTGAGACATGTGAAGCCAATCAAGCACACTTCTTGAATTGCTGCTCTTGCTACATGACAGGGAAGCATAACAGGTTCGGAGGAAAGTGCTGTCCGACCTCTTCCGCATACATGACCAGATAGATGCCCGCGACTGGCTAATGTCACTGTGACTGACAAGGGAAAAAGTGTATACCATCCCTTCCACCCAGAGAGTATGGCCAATTTGCTCTTTGATTTGAATGGTTTTGTAGAATTAACTTGCAAGAAGTCAACCAACTCCTTCATTGAAACCCTCGAAAACCGGAGCAACTGTTAAAACTCTAACAAGACGGCCATCCCACTGGAGACAAACTATTTGGGCACGTTGCCCAACAACTGAAAGGGTTTTTTAAAATCACATTAAGGATGTTTGATGAGTCACATGTCAGAGTGACGGAGCAACAACACCCCTTCTTTTGCTTCTCCACCCCCTCACTTCTTCTGAGAGGCCCCCGAAGAAAAGGCGAAGTGATTGCTCCTGAAGGAAGTGTGAAAGAGAGCATCTCCAAGTTCAAACGTTCGAGCCTCTTTGGCGGCTTTTCACCACCATGCCTTTCCATCATCTCGTTCCCGTCTTTCATGTAAGCCCTTCCATTAGTCGCCCTAATTAAAATTAAATAAGCTGGCTATTACGTTTTAGCATGTGCTTTGTACTCAGTGGCTGGTTAATGTTACAAGAGTGTCTCTTTATGTAAGCGCTTGCTGTGGTGCACACACTCCATGCACAAGGCCACTTCATGCGAGACGACATTTAGTAGAACGCCGAGAAAGCAGAGGGAAAAGATGACAGGATGACTGACTCAATCGCTCTCCTGATCGCTCACTAAAGCGCTCTACGTTAATGTAACATCACAGCCATTACAAAACAGTGTGTGTTCAATCACCAAGCAGGGAAAAGAGTCTAGAAAGAGATTAAAGAGTAACTGCTGGAGGTTTGTCGATGGTGTTGATGGTGGGTTTTATGGCAAGCGCCATGTGAGCAAAGAGACTTTGATGGCGACGGCGTTGTGGTTCTGTCCTGAGTGTTCAGGTGTAAATGATAATTGAATGCGATGCACAAATTGTGAGAAAACCTCAAAGCGACCTCTCTGTGTTTTTTCTCTCCACCTGTCACATTGAGAAGGTGTATTAAAAAAAAATAAAAATAAATAAAAATAAATAAATTGCACAGCTGTCGCTCTATAAAAGACTGACAGAAATCTAAAGCTCATCAGACAGAAATATAAAGCTCACACATCATTCGGTCAACAGAATCATAAAAGAAGCAGTAAGTAAGAGCCCTTCATATCAGTTTAACATCCTGAAAAAAATTTCAACCTTTCAATTTTAACCTCCTTTTATTACGTGACAATGTGGTGAATCAATTGGAAAGAGGATAATGATCGAGGGGAAGAATTATGACACGGCAACTTCATACAAGGTGAACTAAGATTGGGGTGAAAAGGCTAGATGAGCAGAACAAAAGGTGCTGAAAGGTAAGGAGACGCTGATATCCGAGAGCGTTTGGTAGTGGATTAAGAACACGAGAAGGCCGTGGAGCTTTAGGAACATGTTTGACTTTGTTCAGCCAACAAAAACCTGCAGCGGTGGAGAGACAGGGTGAACCATTGTAGACAATTGCGCCGAGACAATGCAAAGTGAAAAAGTAGTGAGGTCATGTGAGCCGTGCAGGTGACAAGGTCAGTATGAGAAATACACTTTTGTGTACACAGTATATTCAGGACCGAGACTTATGACATATCTTAAATGTCATGTTTTGAGTCTGCTTCTGCAATACAATAGCCCGCACATAGATCGGAAATGTCTGAAATCGGCTTGTTTTTTTTGTTGTTTTTTTTAACTTGACAAGTATACCGAGTTTCCAGTATTGATGAACAAAACCTTTGGGGTTTGGACACAGCTTAATATTTCCATGAGACCTATAAATCAGTGTTCTCCAAGTTTCTTCAGCACAACTGGAAGAAGCTGCTTAATCATTAACAAAGAAACAGAATGCCTCAATTAGTAGCAATTAGCACATCTGTGTATATACCATATGTTTCCACGTGTACAGATTAATGCTTCTTTCCACCACTGTTCTTATTTTTGTTATTTATAGCAATATAGCACTGCAGATCCTTGTGTGGGTAAGAAAAGTATACAGGTGCATCTCAATAAATTAGAATGTCGTGGAAAAGTTCATTTATTTCAGTAATTCAACTCAAATTGTGAAACTCGTGTATTAAATAAATTCAATGCACACAGACTGAAGTAGTTTAAGTCATTGGTTCTTTTAATTGTGATGATTTTGGCTCACATTTAACAAAAACCCACCAATTCACTCTCAACAAATTAGAATATTTCATAATACCAATAAAAAAAACATTTTTAGTGAATTGTTGGCCTTCTGGAAAGTATGTTCATTTACTGTACATGTACTCAATACTTGGTAGGGCCTCCTTTTGCTTTAATTACTGCCTCAATTCGGCGTGGCATGGAGGTGATCAGTTTGTGGCACTGCTGAGGTGGTATGGAAGTCCAGGTTTCTTTGACAGTGGCCTTCAGCTCATCTGCATTTTTTGGTCTCCTGATTCTCATTTTCCTCTTGACAATACCCCATAGATTCTCTATGGGGTTCAGGTCTGGTGAGTTTGCTGGCCAGTCAAGCACACCAACACCATGGTCATTTAACCAACTTTTGGTGCTTTTGGCAGTGTGGGCAGGTGCCAAATCCTGCTGGAAAATGAAATCAGCATCTTCAAAAAGCTGGTCAGCAGAAGGAAGCATGAAGTGCTCCAAAATTTCTTGGTAAATGGATGCAGTGACTTTGGTTTTCAAAAAACACAATGGACCAACACCAGCAGATGACATCGCACCCCAAATCATCACAGACTGTGGAAACTGAACATTGGACTTCAAGCAACTTGGGCTATGAGCTTCTCCACCCTTCCTCCAGACTCTAGAACCTTGGTTTCCAAATGAAATACACAACTTGCTCTCATCTGAAAAGAGGACTTTGGACCACTGGGCAACAGTCCAGTTCTTCTTCTCCTTAGCCCAGGTAAGAGGCCTCTGACGTTGTCTGTGCTTCAGGAGTGGCTTAACAAGAGGAATACGACAACTGTAGCCAAATTCCTTGACACGTCTGTTTGTGGTGGCTCTTGATGCCTTGACCCCAGCCTCAGTCCATTCCTTGTGAAGTTCACTCAAATTCTTGAATCGATTTTGCTTGACAATCCTCATAAGGCTGCGGTTCTCTCAGTTGGTTCTGCATCTTTTTCTTCCACACTTTTTCCTTCCACTCAACTTTCTGTTAACATGCTTGGATACAGCACTCTGTGAACAGTCAGCTTCTTTGGCAGTGAATGTTTGTGGCTTACCTAGTGAACCAAACTGAGAGACCATTTTGAAGGCTCAGGAAACCTTTGCAAGTGTTTTGAGTTGATTAGCTGATTGGTATGTCACCATATTCTAATTTGTTGAGATAGTGAATTGGTGGGTTTTTGTTAAATGCGAGCCAAAATCATCACAATTAAAACAACCAAAGACTTAAACTACTTCAGTCTGTGTGCATTGAATTTATTTAATACACGAGTTTCACAATTTGAGTTGAATTACTGAAATAAATGAACTTTTCCACGACATTCTAATTTATTGAGATGCACCTGTATATGTTGATATACCTTTAGTACTCCATCTGTTGGGAACTGACAGGCTGGAAATAAAGGGAGTGATTCTGAGACTATGGGAGCAGTCCCAGGTGGAAGGGCTGAGGATGAGCAAAAGACCGCTCCTTTGCCTTGAGCTAATTACCACAATTGTGATTGTGTGTTTGTGTGTACACGGGAACACATGAATACCAGGTGTTGTTACATTTCAGATTGCGAGCCTTGGCCAAGGTCCATTGACCACCACACACAAACACAAAGCCTCTCCACCTGACGGCAAAATGGCCACGCAGAGCTGAAGCTTTCTGTCGGTGATGAGGACAAGTGTCTCGAGGTGGCTCAGATCAGCTAATCAAGTCAGCACGGCCACACAAAGCCACAGAATGAAATGATAAATAAATGAATGCATAAATAAATAAATAAATAAACAAACAGAGCAGTATGAGGCAAAATCAGTGGCACAATGGCAGCCAGATGGCCACACATACACACGTATGTACACGCACAAACACACACAGATGCGTTCCCATTGTGTTCTTAAGGGCCTGGCATGGTCGTCCCTGAATCTCGGCAGCACGGGGGGACGAGTGGTTCTTTCATTATCATTCTCATCATCGTCATTGTCATTATTATCATTTAAACGTTGCCTTTTTCACAGCAGCGAGCTGTCGCCTCACACACATCTGCAAAAACACAGGAGCTGCTGACCCTCTGGGAACAAAAGGAGCCCTTTAGTCAATAACCCACAATGAGATCCTCTTCCTTTCATATTCCATCTCTCTCTCTCTCTCTCGCGCGCTTCATCCCTCTTTTCCAGCTATCTTTCGTTTTTCCATTCCTGCAACCTTTTGTGTTTGATATCCTGTCAATATGAGCAATATTTTTGTGCATGAGTGTCCCTGACTGTAGTCTGTAGTGGGTGCATTTTAAGTTGGATGATGTCCTTCAGGGAAATAATAGATTCTTCAGGTTTCTGTTCTGTGGCCTACTGTACAGTCTTTCACTTTGCCGAGTTTTCCAAGAAGGACGGGGGGTGGGGGTGGTGGGGGGGACGCGACATGTTTGTGTTGTGTAGTACACCGCCCTCACACACTGACGTACATTATTTGTAAAAGGGGGTACTTAAGACAGCCATACCCCCAGCATATGTTGTTTTTCTTACAAAAAGCTCTCTTCTTTTGCATATTAAACCTTAGGCCCTCAATGTAACCCCATTTGCATCTGTACATTTGAGCAAGTGTGTGTGTGTGTGTGTGTGTGTGTGTGTGTGAGAGAGAGGGGGCATGCGACAAATCTGAGGTGCTGCTACCTAAATTGGATCACATGTCCTTTAACTGCCTTTTCTTTCAATGGCCTATTTCAAAAGAGTCATTTAATTATGACCTTTTCATCAGTCCAGTATTTGTTTTTGGTTTTTTTGTTTGTCACACAGGCAACATGGCACAAACGCATGTTACACACACACACACACACACACACACACACACACACACACACACACAGTCAGGGGATACTGATTGCCCGTTTGAGCAGAAGAAAGCCACGGCGTCGTCGAGGACGACCTCAAAAACAACGGCACAAATATTCAAATGAGCATCCAATTACGCCGGCAAAGAGTCACTTTTGTGCGGCGCACACGGGTGCCAAATTACGCTCTTTTGATCTTAAACCTTCACTTGCTCGAAGCCGGCGATGAGTAATTTCGGACCGAAGGCTGAGACAATGCCTTGAGCGGTTGCTCTTTCTTTCTCTCTTCCTCTCTCTCTCTATATGTCTCTCTTGGCCCTTCTCTCAATACCTTGCCTTCATTAAGGCAGCGAATGGGGGGACAAAAAGGGGAAGACTACAAATTACTGATAATGACGGCGGGCTAATGAAGAGAACGAAGAAATTTCATTAGCATTTAAGAGGCGAGGATGCGCCCGGCCGGCCGCGGCTGCTCTCCATTACCCCTTCACTTAAGGAAGCGAGAGGGGCCGTCTGAAACCCGATGCCTCATTTGCATGCCTAAGTGGCCGCAGCTCCTGATTGGTAAGGGTCCATCAGGCTCCTAATTTATGTATCCCAAACAAAACACGGGTACGAGAGTTCCGTGTTGGCGCTCGCCACGATCCACAAGTGCAGGAAAGCAGTGTGCAACGGGCGACGACACGTGACAGACCGTCGAACTGAGCTGTGTTTGTGTGTACATGCGTACACAACGGAAGATTTTGCCTCTCAATGACCTGCTTATGGAAAAGATTCATTTGTAATAATAATAATAATAATAATAATAATAATAAAAAACATCATTTTTACGTAATTATATGCGAGAACTTCTTTTGAAGAACACCTATCCAACATCTCCAACGTTCATCTACATGACTGCGTTTGTGCACTGCACTTCCTTGCTTGTTTCTTATGTTTCTTAAGCTTTACTGGATAAACTCATTTGGTCTAACAGCGTTTGGAGTTAGGGTCTGGACTCCACTAGATGGCTCCAAAATGTACAAAGATGTCAGCTTTACATTCAAGAAACATTTTCGCTTCTTTCAGTGTTACTAAGGGTGTTTTCACACCTAGTTCATTTGAGCCCTCTAAATGCTCTCGGAGCGGTTCAGCATGTATATGTGAATAAACCAAGTGATCTCAGACCCCCCTAAAAGGTCCGTTTGTGGTTCGAATTCTTTGTGATACGTGAAAGCAATGAGGTCCTGGTCCGCTTTGCATTTCGTTTCGACATGTGTACCCGGAGGCTTGCCTTGAATACCCAAAATCCACTGCTGCACAGAAAGCTGGGGTCTGAGTTCTAATGAAGTTGTGGTGTGAACAAGAAAAAGGGTCTGAGATCACTTCAATGCTGAAGAGGACCAAAAGAAGAACTGGGTTCTCTTTTGAGTCCACTATATTGTGAACACCAAAAGGACTGAGGTCACTTTCAGCTGGTTCCCTTTCTGGCTCACTTCAAGTGAACTGGGTTTGGTTCTTTTAAAACAAACTATATGTGAAAACACCCTATAATGTTACTCCCGATAAGCACTGCAATATCAGCAGTAACAATGCTTAAGAGTGTACACCATTATTTTACTGGCTTTCAAAAAACAATGAGGAAAAAAAAAACGACAACAACAGGAGCATGTAGAGAAATATGATCTCGGATAGGAGGGTATTGATATGTCGAGCACTAGTAGCGACATTACATTATACAGCATGCATGCTTGATTTTGCATTTCAATGTCGTTATTTCCATGCTAACGATCTAACAAATTGGCTTTGTGTTTTTTAGTTCTTGATTCACAACACCTGTTGATCGCCTCCACCCACGCGCAGCCCTGAACACCTTCTGCGACTCCTCAGCCTGCCACCCTCCTCACCTGAAACTCATCCAGGCATAAGAGGCAGGTTTCTGCGCCCATCTCCATGGCAACAGGGAAGACCGGGTCGTACGTTGTCAGTTCGCCTGCGCTTCGTTTTGGCAGGCTCTGCTTCAGCCAGCTGAAACCAAACATTTACAGTCACTCCCCATGGATAAGGAAATGAAACTTGAAGAAAACAGCAGGGACATTTATTAATGTGTTTTTATTAATTAATTCAAATTAAATTAACTTATTAAAGGTGAATATACAGTACTGAGCAAAAGTTTTAGGCACGCTATTTTTTTTTAGTACAACCTTTGTTATAGATTTTTTATTTTATGACTTTTACATTATCAAGTCAGTAAAAAAAACATTTTAGATTCCAAAACATTAGTTTTCTATAACAAAATTAAATGTTACAGAAAAATGTTTGTATGTCATTAAAGAAAGCAGCATATTACGTAAGAGACACTTTTCAGACAAAAAACACAATGAAGGCTGCTGGGTTTTGTCTAACAAAGGTGTTGGGGGGGGGGGGGGGGGGGGGGCTTCCCGGTTATACTAGTATGCAGTGATGTAGAACAGTGTATTACAATTACACACAATCTTCCCGATCCACTGTCTTCGGACTAATTATGCAATTTCTAGTAATGCTGGCCTAAGTTATGTGTTTCAATGCAACTTTAATGGCTGCCGTTATAATCAAGGTCAGCTCAAGATCCTGAACTCACCAACACTACCATGAATGTAGCATCCAGGAAGGGGAGGTGGCTTCGCATAATCCTGTCAGACAACAGATCGTAAACATTCATTAATATGAATTCACTAAATATTACACCGTATCATTTTCCATGAATCCACACTAAAGCTTAAAGGTTGCACAATTAATTTTTTTTCTACACGCCGTTAAGAATTATCGGTAATGGGGAAAAAATGTCTTTGTGGTTAAATAACTTAATCTCACACTGAAAAAATACAGAGATTTAGAAAATAAAATGAACCAAAAAGAAAAAAAAAAAAAAAAAGACATAAAAAGCTCGATTCTTGGTCACGTAACCATTGTCCTATAGATCCGGATGCATATTTTGGGTCGTTGTTGTGCTGGCCTGAGGAACCCTAGGAAGCCAGATTTTCATTTAAAATCTGGTTCTTCACAGAGTCCATAATGCCATGTGTCCTAATAAAGGGCCACATTTATCAATCTTTTGCACAGCATAACTGGTTTGCATTTGGTGACACCCACACAGCTCCAAAAGAGGCAAAGCTCATAGAGCTGAAATGACGAGTGAAAGGCAAAAAATAGACTCTCAGAGACAAAGGCCAAAATCTGTACAGAAACAGTAGATTTGAATTAAGTGACGTGAAAAGAGAAGACTTTGACATTAATATAGAGAAAAAAAAATATGTATAGTGTACAAATTAAATAAGACACTGTGGCAAACGTAACCGACTTACACACTGCCTGAGCTCGTCTTCCTTCCAGTGGCATTCTTAATTAAATGACTGGTCTTATTTGTCTTAATTGAAACATTTAATATTTCCTTAGTTAATGCCATTGATATGAAACAACTGGGTTTCACAAAAGTTTAAATAAAGTTGTATGTAACTAAAAATACACAAGCTATTATTACAGTGTAATCTATACAGAAAAGTGCAGTAACTCATTGTGATTTATACGATTTGAAGCCGATCAATTGAAGTTTACATTAGTCTTCTTATGTGCTAATATGCATGCACACACACACACACACACACACACACACACACACACTCAAGAGTATGGGTCGGATACGAAAGTTTTTCTGAAATTACAGGATGAATGCTGTGAATACCAATTTTCTTGTATAAATGCTTCTATGAATGATTTATGAATAAATCCGTTTGTATCCAGCTTGATAAATGAGGCCCACCTGTTCCTAGAGCCTTTGGAGGAAAAACATCCTCACAATCTCACAGATCGTCAATCATATTTTTATTCTTATTTTACACTAAACTCACATGTTGCCAAAAAGCTTTATTTCTGTCTCCAGTTGCTTACTTTTGTGGTTTGAGGAAAGAAAAGGCTTTGATCCGTCACAGCATCCAAACAGTTTGATGGCACAAATGGGCCTAATTGTAGATCTGGAGACTTTGTGAGCCTCAAAATGCTACCAACTTCTACAACTGTGATACTTTGAGAAATGTTTGCCTATCTAACCACCCTCTTCACTATGGGTCTGGGTAATTACACTTGTGTCCTTTTCCAATCAGGTTTATTACAGCTCCGTTGCTTTAAGCTTCTTAATTATTGGGTATTTTCAGACATGCAGCTATTTTTATAGCCACTGCATGTTTTATAACGGTCGACACACTTATGTCTCATTTCATTTATTTATTTGTGCTCATTCTCATATTTATAAATGAAGGGATACCAGTAAAAGAGGAAGTTACGGATGGCCACTTAAGAGTTAATTTCAATTTACTGCCCCCAATTCTGTTAAAAATGGCCAGAAGAATGAAAAATGAGACAAAAGATTATTAAGTCAACATGAACCACCATCACTATCCATCTTTTCTTTTCTCTATTTTTTTCCCCCCTGGTACTGGCGACGAAGTGTCTTAACACAGTATAGGAATCACTGCTTAGGTTGGCACTGCAGGTCTGCAAGAACGCACTGCAGCAGTTCTATCCTAGCGACATTTTACTCCTTCAAACGTTTATTTAGTCTCCATTCAGTCTTGATCTAAAATGAACAAAATAATAATAACCTACAGTAGCTAACTAATATAAACTTCATTGTTAGCTAGTTATCACTCTTCTGATTGGGATTTTACAGTCCTAGTGTTGCCAGAGTCTAGTGTGAGACCGTGTAATGTATATAATGTATATAAGAAGTACGTCCATAGATCCGTTCATGCATGTTGCACATCCTAGCCAATTTGACAATGCAAACTGTGATGCAAAATACAGTCCAGTTCCTAACCAGTTTGACAAACCGCACGTGATTGTATGTAATTTTTCGTCATAAGAGTGAATTCCATTATTTTAGAACTGCAAGGGTTTATACAGTATAGCTTAACTAACAGATATTAGCTTGCTAACTTAACTAGCAGCTAGAACTTAAATGCAGTACAAAATGACTGGCATTCTGGAACATTCATTTATTTACAGTTCTTAATTTTAAGTGCCCTAACTAATATCGCACATTAGAAGTAAGTGAGATTTCAAATACACTTAAGTGCTATGATTTTCTGACAGAAAGCTCATAATTTTCTGAAGGAAATCGCTTCTCCTGAGCTTTAGACAAAATCTTGCTCATTCAAAATACAACCCCAATTCCAAAAAAAGTTGGGACGCTGTGTAAAATGTAAACAAAATGTAAAAGTAATCTCCCCAATACTCATAATAAATAAATAAACAAATAAACAAATAACTGTTTTATAAAATGTTATATTATTTTAGGAGTGCTTGACTTAAAAGAATTGGTTGTAAGTTTTGACAAATTGATTATAGTAAGTTGAATGTAATTTTAGTGTTTTTGATCACATCATAAAGATTTAAGGCCTACTGACAAGTATGAAATAATTACACCACTGGATATTTACCAAGGGGATCCTATTACATGTGGGACAGTACTATTTGATCAAAATACAGATTTTGGCCCAGGCTGGGGTATTTATTAGTTCAAGTTCAAGTTCAGTTTATTTGTATAGCGCTTTTAACAATGGTCATTGTCCCAAAGCAGCTTTACAGAAATATATAAATTCAGGACATAGATTTTAAATTTATGAATTTATCCCCAATGAGCAAGCCAGAGGCGACGGGATTAGGGGGCCTACATTCAAATGCAAGTTCAAATGGGGCCTACATTCAACTGAAATTAAATTCCCTAAAAATGTCTATGCCATGGGTGTTAGAACACAGACTCGGAGCGGGATGCAAGTGCAAGGAAATGTCACTTTATTAGAAACTCCAATATTATTGGAACAGTCAAAAATCCAAACGCTAGGCAAAAGGCAGAGTGAATAAACAATCCAAGGTCGTGCGATGAACAAACAATATCCCAGGGGCAAAGACAATAATAAGTCGTGAGGCAGGCAAAAGATCAAAAGCCAGAATAAACAATGCAGAGAATAACGGCTTGGTAATGACAGAACACTAGATAACTGAGCAAATACTTCGCAGTGACTGAAACACAAAATGAGGTAGATATAGCTTGTGGTAATGGGTGTGTGATGGTGAACAGGTGAGTGCAATTAAAAGTCCGCCGACTGTGAGCGTGTGATTGTGTGTGAGTAGTGGGAAGTGGAGTCCATGGCGGCCATGTTTGTAGGCCGCTGGGTATGCTGGGAAATGGAGCCAGCGTAGTGGCGTAACCTAACAGAAGGCATATTTATAGATTGTGACAAAATCAGCCTGCACTCTTAAAACAGATGTGTTAAAAATAACACATAATGTGTTAATTTTTAAACACACCTGCATGTCTAGTTAAGGACAAAACATTTTGTGTTGCTTTCAACACAATGAGTGTGTTAGTACAGTACGTTTAACACATGCTGTGTGTTAAACATTTCCACACAAAGATGTGTCAAAAAATAACACAAAAATAACACAGATGTTTTTCTTTTTCAAATACTTTTTTTCCCCATAAAATTATCCTAAAATGCAGTTTGTTTGTATGCTAAAATTCTACTAAAATGGTCACACAATAAACAAACAATTGCATAAAATTCAGATGACATTTATTAAAATCATTAAAATATTTGACAGGTGTAAGAATTGGAGTTGATGCATCTTCTTACAAATCTCCCTGCCATCTGGGAAGACAGGAGTCCCTTCCATTTGAAAAGCTGTAAAAGAGTAAAAAGACTGTTGGTTAGTTGTTAGCTACTAAACGTGGACAAATGCCTTTGGGATTCAACTGAGAAATTGCGTTACAGAATCCCAAATTGAGTAATTTTGGAAATGTGACCTCCACTCTCCCAATGAACAAAATGGCGCAGTAGACTCACCAGGAAAATCTGGCTAACTTGCGAATATTTATTTTCCAGCCTTTAGCACCTCACCGGCAATTTGTTTTTTGCACAACCTAATTAAGTCAACCAATATTACAGAGATAGTGGAAAACATCACTATGTTATCGTTAACTTTCAAAAAGTGAATGGGAATATCTAACATTACTGCGAGCTGTATGCTAAAGTAATGTTATCAACTCAACTGAGCGTCTACGTTAGCATCACTCATTCCTACTGTGATTGGTGACAGCAGCCAGCTGGCTAACCATAACTCGGAGCCTCAGATAAGATGCAGACCCAGAGAATTATAGAATAACCTCAGTCCATATTTCACAGGCAACAAACACAGGACACTAGTAGTGTAACACCAGCATTGAGGAAGCGGAACATGATATTCACTTTTGAAGCTGTCGTGATAGGTGAAGTTAATTATCACTTGCTGAGTTACGGTTTTCCAATGAATACATTTTCGAGAGCTCCCTGCCTAAATATCACGAACTTGGCCAGGCATTTTCAGCAGCGTTAACGATAAATAGTGATGATAACTTACCTGTGATCATTTCATTTCCTCGCCTCACGACTCCGCGGTCACAATCAAAAGGTCAAAGCAACGGACATCAACTTAGAGGCAAGTTTAGATTTGGATGATGACGTCCACGGTGCAGTCCACAATGTGACTGGACAATAATTTAACACGTTTTTTTGGTCACTCATGTGAATAAAATAATAATAATAATATTAATAATAATAATAATAATAGCACAATTATTGGATAATTTAACACATGTTGAAATAGTAATAACACAAAAAAGTGTGTAGGATATTAACACATCCTTTCTGAGTGTGTATAAAGGCATTATATCACTTTTCAGTATTGCAATGAAAAAACAAAATGACACTGTATTAAACTAACATTTTTTTTAAACAAGCTAATATTTTGCGACCGCACTCTAGTATTTATGACTAAATAAATGAACGACAAAATTGTGAGAAACTAATTCGCCTCATCCAATACTAGCTGCAGCTCAAGTTCTTCATGCTAATCCTTGTTTAATTAGTCAGTGAAGAACTGACCCATCTGACTTACTTTGCAGCTCCACAAATAGGCCTACACTGGTAATTGAACAGCTCATGTAACTCCTGATATTTGGAGCAGACAGGCATAAATTATTTTGATGTCATTAAAAAGCTTACGGTCTCATCTTGCGAGTGATAAATATGTATTTTGAGTCTGCGTGACTGATTTCTAAGAGTAGGTGACAATTATTATAGATAATAGAAACATTATCATGCTGCAAGGCCTCTCACCTCACAGGACTGCTCGCCCTGTTAAAATTCATGAAATACAAAAATCAATTCATCTGCTACCAGCATCCCACACACCTTGCTCGCTCTCGCTCTCTCTCTCTCTCTCTCACACACACACACACACACACACACACACACACACACACACACACAAACACACACACGGTTACTCTTAAACAAACGTGGGACACAGTGGGAGAACACACAAAATCACACACTGTTACTTACGCATACACTTAGGACAGAGTGATGCCAGTTCAAGTGTCACTTTCACTTTCACTTTCAAAACATTGAGCTGATGCTGATCATTGTTACACTGAGAAAAAGCCTTAATATGTCATTAGTAAATATGTGAAATGATTGAATTTTACTTTTGAAAAAGCTGTAAATCTAGTACTGGGTGAATGATGAAGTCAGGTTGAGTATGTGCGTAGTACTATACCTACCTTTTCAGTGTCACATTCCTCTTCTTCCTGTGCTTCTTTCCTTGCAGCAACATGTGCAACATCCCTTTCCTTTGTCTTAACTCTATGCTCTGGTTTGGACATTTCGGACACTTTGTCACTACTGTCCTTCCTGTTCTCTTTGATCTCTGGAAGAGAAAGCGGGAGGTTGGTATATCTTTCCATCTTTCCATGCAACTTCTAACTGCAGACTGTCTTCAAGGTGCACCAGAGCATCATAGTGAGCGACAGGTCCAATGGGTGTGGCGCAATCTGGGCTAGTCGACAGGGGTCCGTGGTTCTCAGATGTCCAACAACCTGGAAGAAGATACCAGGTACAGTGACTTGTATAATGCTCTGTATAATTTATGGAACTGTCTGGGTCAGTGCTGGTCCTGGCAATTAATCGGGGATCAGAGAACAACAGTTCCATACATAACTAGCATTCTATTTCATCCATCCTAACCACCGGGGGCTGAAAATCACCCACATTACTATGGGGACTGACACCTGTAAATATGTCCAGAGATGACCACCATGCTCGTCACTATGAGGGGCAATATTAACCTTGCAGAACTTGAAGAAAGTCCAGGTAGCTTCAGTGGTCTCTAAGTAATGCTCATGATGAGGAGACACTCCTCATATAGTGGCATGTCACAGTAGGGCCCAGGTGTGTAACTCACATACAGGCAATAGTGATGACATCCACCACCCTGTGGGCCAGATTCTGTTTAGACAAGGCAGCCTGCCACAGCGTACCTCTGTAATAAATGAACAATAGGACTGAGAATCGGTTGGCCTAATAGTCAGTCTAAATAATACCATATGATGCATACCAGGCACATCAAGGAACGCTCCACAGGTTTGCCTTCACGCAACGCTGCAAGGTTCAACAACTGATTGAGAAAATTGTGTGATACGACATCTGTAAAGAATACCTGGGCTCAACAACAAAGGTCACTCCAGAGTCCTCTGGCCATCAATCCATGCAAGGTACGCATATCACCAGAGCATGCAGCTGAGGTGACTGCTAGCTAAAAGGCAGCTTTCAGAGATATCCATCTCTGTTTGCATCATGCATAGACTTGTAAGGAGGACCCTTAAAGGACTCCAGCACGAGAAAAAAAAACAGAACCACTGAGTTGGAAAAAGGATCACTCCCTTGTGTCAGTATTTTGTTGAACCACCATTTGCTTTAATTACAGCCTTTAGTCTGTTAGGATATGTCTCTACTAACTTTGCAATATTTGCCCACTCTTCTTTGCAGAACTGCTCAAGTTCAGTTAAATTTGATGGTGACCGTTTGTGGACTGCAGTATTCATGTCATTCCACAGATTTTCAATGGGGTTTAAATCTGGGCTCTGACTAGGCCATGCAAGGACATTCACCTTTTTCTCCTTCAACAACTGTGTGGTCAGTTTTGCTTTGGGTCACTGTCATGTTGGAAGGTAAACCTTCTTCCCATTGACAACTTTCTGGCAGAGGGCAGCAGATTTTCCTCAAGAATTTGACGGTATTTTGCCCCATCCATTTTCCTTCTATCCTGACAAGTGCTCCAGTCCCTGCTGCAGAGAAACATCCCCATAACAGGATATTACCACCTCCATGCTTTACTGTAGGAATGGTGTTATCTGGATGGTGAACTGTATTGGATTTCCACCAGACATATCGTTTGGTGTTGGGGCCAAATAATTCAATTTTAGTCTCATCTGACCATGACACCTTTTTCCATGTAGCCTCAGAATCTTCAAGGTGCATTTTGGCAAAGCTCAGTCGTAGGTGGCTTTTTTCTTGCAACCCTCTCATACAAGCCACTTTTGTGGCTTCAGTTCATCCAGTTTCATCCAGTTTGGAGCGACGTCCTGATCCAGGGAGGGTCTGTGTTGTACCAAATACCTTCTACTTCTTAATAATAGACTTCACTGTGCTTCTAGGCATTGATAAATCCTTTGAAATTTTTTTGTATCCTTCTCCTGACTTGTGCCTGTCCACAACTTTATCCTGGAGATCTTTTGACAGTGCCTTGCCACCCATAGTTGATTGTTTGCTTCAGTTGCACTACAAAATGCTCCAGGAAAGCTCTTTTCATGCTGAGCTAGTCAAAATGACCACAGCTGATCACAGTTGAAAGTCAAATGGCTTTGTGTGCCATTGAGAAGGTGATTAACTACAGCTTATTGAGTTTACAAGTCATTTTTTGGGGGGGGGGGGGGGGGGGGGTGATCCTTTTTCCAACTCAGTGATTCTGTTTTTTTATTTTTTATTTTATTTTTTTCTGACATGTTGGTGTTATATCTTTCACTTGGATGTTATAAGTTGCACTGAGTAAATACAGCTGGATAACACAAAAACTGTGTCCGTCTTCATTTCAGGCTGAAAAGCAACAAAATGTGATTATATTAAAAGGGGGTGATTCTTTTCTATACCCACTGTGTGTGTGTATATATATATATATATATATATATATATATATATATATATATATATATATATAAATTATATTTCAGGACTGAAATATGTAATGCTGAAGGAAAAAAAAATTTTTGAAAATTATATAATATCTGAAAATTTACAGTTTACGACTGTTGCCAAAAAAAAAAAAAAAAAAAAAAAAAAAAAAAAAAAAAAAAAAAAAAAAAAAAGCCTCCGTCAAAGTTTCTAGTTTCTAGGGGAAAAAAAATCTAATGGTTTCAACTACAAATACCATTACAAACCATCAGTTAACCATTAAAACCATTATCATTACCGGTCCTTAATGGTATCCACTAGACATAACACGCCACCAGTATAAGGCAACAAATTACCAGTAAAGACCCACACGGACCATTACAGTTTCATTCAAACCAATACAATTCCCATTAAAACCATTACAAATTCTATGAGAGTCTCTATTGTTTTTTTTTTTTTTTTTTTTTTTTTTTTTTTTTTTTTTTTAGCAGGGTAGGTTATGTTTAATATTCATGGAGCATTGTATAAATGTGTGTACTGCAAACCCAGACTGTGTTTCTTGTAACTCCTCATATTAGAGGAGTTCCACAGTAACTTAATAAACAGTAAGAGTCTGTAGTTGACATTTCATATCCATTCAGCATTTCATTTAAAGACTTTATTTATTTAAGGATTCTCATGCTTACCTGTTACTAGCTTACAAATCCTTTTAGAAACAGGTTTGTCTTTAAAATAACTCACGGTGCTTCTTGCTATCATGCGCGCCGCCATGTTGTTGTTTTTTGTTTTCAAAATAGTGCAACTTTATGTGAAATGCAAGCATTCTCTTTTTCTAAAAGCAGGGTGATACATGCCTAGAAGTATATTTTTTTCTAAAAGCAGGGTAATACATGCCTAGAAGTATATTTTTATGCTAAACAAATAGAAACAGAATCAAGGCATGACAGCGTCTGGAATGATATTTTTGTCCCTATGCAAGAAAATAAAGAAAACACGTTATCTTTGTTGAAGTATGAGTTCAGGAAAGCTGTGCAGTGTTAGGTTTGATAGCAGACAGGTTGAGATTGGATATATATATAGTGCACTAGATAGGGCGTCAAGTTCATTAGGTCTTGCTGTACATGGTGCACTGGTGTAGGCAGTACAGAACGGTTTGTGATGCGTCCGCAGCCCAGCGTCAGCTGCGTCTCAGCTGATCGGAAGTCCGAGTCGGAGGTAAAGTGCCAGGCTGAAGGTGTTAGCGGGGGAGTGATGGAGGATGCCGTAGCGGACACACGGAGGCTCTACGCCAAACCACAAAACCTCAACGACGCCTACGGACCTCCGAGTAACTTCCTAGAGATCGATGTGGGCAATCCCGAGACGGTGGGAGTCGGACGGGGCAGATTCACTACATACGAGATCAGACTGAAGGTGTGCCTGCTAGCTGGTTAGCATGTTAGCTCGGTGCTTATCTCACTTCCATGATCAAATCGGGAGTTTTATTATCTATGATCTAAATCAGATGATCCATGTCAAACAACGGTTTGTTAACACTTTATTCATGAACATATATTAATAAAAACACATCAGACCTGTTCTGACTTTCCTAAAACAAAAACAAGGAAGTGGATATGAATTAACTATTGTGAATGCTGCAATGTTAGTTTCCTCATTGTTGACAGTGCTATCTCTCTTCAGGGCGAAGTAGTTAGTTATTTAACGCATGCTCAAAAAGTCTCCGGATGACGCCACGGACTAATTTGCATATTCATGAAATCACACTCATTTGCATATCAAAACGTGTTACATGAGCAAGGAAGATTTTCTGAAGACAAGGATAGAAGAATAAAAAAAAACACATGAACGAGAAAACATACTTTAACTGCAGTTTTACAGTTACAGGCCTGAGTGGTTCTGTTCTACTGTAGTGGACTTCAAACCTTCATGAAACATTTTATACTGAAACTGCAGCACAGCAACAACAGCGAACAATAGCGAGTAGTGTTAGCAACAAGCTAGTTAGTGATAACTCTCATGTTGTTGATTACCTTCTCAAAACAGTGTGACAGTATGTACCTCATTCGATGCAGTACCTACAGCCATTGAAACTGATAATCGGTATGTGTGCGCAGTATGATTACAATCCCAGACATACTACACCTGCCATGTCGGCGTTGTCATGTGACATTCGACTTCATCATTAACACAAAACTCTTAAAGGGACCACCAGATTAAAGCAACTGCACTAACGGCAAAATGCACATCGGGAAAGTTTACTGAGTTAGTAATTTAATGTGGACAGTGTTAACAGGCTGCGGTAAATTCGTTGCCGTTAGCTTGGCCGGCTAAGGCATGATGGAGATCACGAAAAAGTTTTCAAACGCTGTGAGAACTGTTTTCTTGTTTAAACCTTCAACAAGTTAATTTATTCGGGTATTGTTTGTTAAACAAGTCCTGTCTAACCAAGGTTTAATACTTAAAAAGAGCCGACGCACTTGTCTTCCACGATTTTTTTTCTGAGCTCGTCCACACTAGTCCCGTTGCATTATGGGAATTTTTGACCTGTGTAGTGTCCATCGGTTACACACTGCAAAATCTCCCCGGAAGCAGTACACCATCCGGGTATTTCTCGCCTACTGAGAATTCGGACATACTACCCCTCTGGCGTACTGCTTTTCTCCTACTGTGTAGTAGGGTAGTACGCGATTTCGGACGCAGCCAGTGATTAGTATGGTGAGTGTTATAGACTTAACCAAGTACTGTGTCTGTATATTAACAGATCAAAAGGCAATACTGCTATAAACTTATTTAAAAGTAGAGAAGCGGGACTTTGCACTGTTCACAGTGTGAGCAGCCATGTTGGTTTGATGTCACTCTGTAAATGTGGAAGGAACTGGTAGTTGAGAAGACTACACCAAGTTGAAATTACAAGTTGAGGGGGTGTTTTCTGTGGCATTTACCACAGTTTAAGCAGGGAATTACAAGTTGCAGCCTTGCATCAAATGCATCATTGTGCAGCATTCATGACAACTGGGAGCTTGGAATATTCCAACTTGAAAACTTCCCACACTGGAGCGTTCACGTGAACCGTGTGAATTCAGAAATAAAACGAATCCTTGCTGTAAACTGTTTACAAAAACTGGAACTGAAGAGCTGTTTGGTTGGTGCTTGAGTGGATGTGACAAAACACCGATGAAGAGCCATATTCCATGTGCCTCATTTGATGTGACTGGTAGCTAGATGTAATGACAGACATTTGCCATCTCTCTGGTGTAAGCACGCTCCGTTTCAACAAGGTAATGATTCGCAGTTGGGGTAAAGTTTTAAGTCAGTGAGTAACAGTTTTCTCACATTTTATGTATCGAGTCATGGCAATCAATCGTTTATTGTTCATTTCTGTACAACCCCAATTCCAATAAAGTTGGGACGCTGTGTAAAATGTAAATAAAAACAGAATGCAATGATTTGCAAATCTCATAAACCCATATGGTATTCACAATAGAACATAGAAAACATATCAGATGTTTAAACTGAGCAAAATGTACCATTTTAAGAAAAAAAATAAGGTCATTTTGAATTTGATGGCAGCAACACGTCTCAAAAAATGTGGGATGGGGCAACAAAAGGTTGGAAAAGTAAGTGTTACTAAAAAGAAACAGCTGAAGGAATATTTTGCAACTAATTAGGTTAATTGGTAAGAGGTCAGTAACATGATTGGGTATAAAAAGAATATCTTAGAGAGGTAGAGTCTCTCAGAAATAAAGATGGGCAGAGGTTCAACAAACTGTGAAAAACTGCATCTACAAATTGTGGAACATTTTCAGAATAATGTTCCTCAACATAAAATTGTGAAGACTTTGAATATCTCATCATCTACAGTACATAATATCATCAAAAGATTCCAAGAATCTGGAGAAATCTCTGTGCACAACAGACAAGGGCAAAAATCAATATTGCATGCCCGTGATCTTCGGGCCCTCAGGCGGCACTGCATTAAAAACAGGCATGATTCTGTAATGGAAATCACTGCATGGGCTCAGAAACACCTCCAGAACTCATTGTCTGTGAGCACAGTTCGCCATGCCATCCACAAATGCTGGTTAAAGCTCTATCATGCAAAGAAGAAGCCATATGTGAACATGATCCAGAAACGCCGCCGTCTTCTCTGGGCCAAAGCTCATTTAAAATGGACTGAGGCAAAGTGGAAAACTGTTCTGTGGTCAGATGAATTGAAATTTGAAATTCTTTTTGGAAACCATGGACGGCGCGTCCTCTGGACTAAAGAGGAGAGGGACCATCCAGCTTATTATCAGCGCTCAGTTCAAAAGCCTGCATCTCTGATGGTATGGGGGTGCATTAGTGCCTATGGAATGGGCAGCTTGCACATCTGGAAAGGCACCATCAATGCTGAAAGGTATATACAGGTTTTAGAGCAACATATGCTTCCATCCAGATGACGTCTTTTTCAGGGAAGGCCTTGCATAATTCAGCAAGACAATGCTAAACCACATACAGCATGGCTAGAATCCTGTATCAGACATGAATGGGTCAACATTTCCTCTCCCAAAACTCCAGCAACTGGTCTCCTCAGTCCCCAGACGTATACGGACTGTTGTTAAAAGAAGAGAGGCTGCTACACAGTGGTAAACATGGCCCTGTTCCAACTTTTTTGAGACGTTGAGATGTTGCTGCCATCAAATTCAAAATTACCCAAATTTTTTTTTATTGTACATTTCCTTAGTTTAAACATTTGATATGTTTTCTAGGTTCTATTGTGAATAAAATATGGGTTTATGAGATTTGCAAATCATTGCATTCTGTTTTTATTTACATTTTACACAGCGTCCCAACTTTTTTGGAATTGGGGTTGTACATGACTTGTTTGTTCACTAGTCAATTTGTTTGGTGCACATCATAATGATTCACTGGAAGTGATTCAGGTATGGGCATGCTCAGTAACTTGTTTAACTTGTTTAACTAAGACTGAGGCGGTCTATAGAAAGACGCCATCTTTGGTCACAGCTCTACAAAATAATGTTTACGTATTTACAGATATGTACTAAAAATACTATAATTTCTATCAGGTATGCAGACAAAACGAAGCAGTGGTAGTAAGTAGTTGGGTAATAAACATGAAGGAAACATTTATGGATGGAATACCTTGCTTTTATTACTTTTAAATGTATCCAAGAAAAGAGTTTAAAATGAAGAAACAAATAAGGTTCAGTGTTCAGTGATTGGTCATTGGGAACTATGGTGATCACTAGTCATTGGGAACTATGGTGATCACTGATTGGTCATTGCCAACTATGGTGATCACTGATTGGTCATTGTGAACTGTGGTGATTAGTGATTGGTCATTACCAACTATGGTGATCACTGGTCATTGGGAACTGTTACGTGTAACTTATACCTATACCAATTTGGAAACATTTTAAACAGATGTACATTGGAAGCACTGAGGTACATGTGTACCATCGCCAAATTCTGCTGAACATTGGAGAACAAAGCTTAGGAGGAATAAACAATGGACTGTGAGATGAACTACGCGACCTCGGGTTACTATGCGAACCAGGCCCTATGACCGCGGTATTGCCTGATGCCGGTGGCCGGAAGAGACGGTGCTGGAAACGGTGTGCGAGGCTGCAGAAGCGTGGAAAGCAAGACGGCATCCGTGCTAGGCTAAAGGCTACGGCGAGGCTACTAAACCCAAGCCGTCCGGCTCTACCATCCATTCTCCTCTCCAGTGTTCACTCTCTTGACAATAAACTGGACTTACTCAAACTACAGCTAACTACCCAGCGTGAAAATGCTGTTTTAATTTTTACGGAAACATGGCTCAACGACAGCATTCTGGACGCAGCCATTCAGCTAGCCAGGCTAACCACACATCGCACCGACAGGATAGCAGCACTGTCCAGTAAGACTCGCAGCAGTGATCTGTGTATTTACATAAACAACGAATGGTGCAGGAATGCCGTTGTGGTTTCAAGCTACTGTTCGTCACTGGTCAAGTTTATGACTGTGAAATGCCGACCACATTACCTACCCAGAGAGTTTACCACCATGCTCATTGTTGCTGTGTACGTTCCACCCGGCGCTAACGCTAAGGAAGCACTAAGTTAACTCTACGGGGCTATCAGTAACCTACAGACAGCGCACCCTGATGGATTTTTCATTGTTGCCTGAGATTTTAACCACGTGAATCTGAAATCAGTGCTGCCAAAATTCCACCAGCATGTTGATTTTGCAACCCATGGTACAAACATTTTGGACCTTGTTTACACCAATATTCACGGCGCTTACAAGGCTGCACCCTGCCCCCACCTCGGCGGCTCGGACCACATCTCTGTTATGCTAATCCCAGCATACAGCCCACTTCTGAAACGTGCCAAACTGGTTCTGAAACAGGTGAGAACTTGGTCTGAGGGAGCCATCTCAGCACTTCAGGACTGTTTTAAGCATGCAGACTGAAATATGTTCAGAGAGGCTGCTACATACCACAACACCACAGACTTGGAGGAATACACAGCATCAGTGACTGGCTACATCAGCAAGTGCGTAGATGATGTAACTTCCTTTAAGACCATCACCACACGTGCAAACCAGAAACTGTGGTTGACTACTGAAGTGCGCTTGCTGCTGAAAACCCGAGACTCTGCCTTCAGGTCTGATGACAAGGCAGCCTTCCGCACAGCAAGGACCAATCTGTCCCAGGCCATCAGAGAGGCAAAGCGCAACTACGCAGAAAGAATCCACAGTCACTTCATAAACACCAAGGACACAAGGCGTATGTGGCAAGGCATTCAGGCCATCACAGACTACAAAGCTACACCACCTGTCTGTGATGGTAACGCCTCGCTCCCAGATGCCATAAATGATTTCTATGCATGGTTCGAAGCACAGAACAACATGCCAGCGAGGAAGACCACCCCAACTCCCACCGACGAAGTACTTCGTCTGTCTGCTGTAGACGTCAGGAAAACTCTGTCCAGAGTCAACCCACAGAAAGCTGCAGGTCCTGACAACATACCTGGTCGGGTGCTCAGGGAATGTGCTGATCAGCCTGCAGATGTCCTCACAGACATCCTCAACATTTCCAAGTAGTCATCCCAGTGTGCTTCAAGACGACCACCATCATCCCTGTGCCGAAGAAATAATCTGTGTCCTGCCTGAATGACTACCGGCCTGTTGTACTTGCACCTATCATCATGAAGTGCTTCGAGCAGCTAGTCATGAAACACACAAAGAGCAGTCTTCCCACCACACTGGACCCATTTCAGTACGCCTACCATCCCAACCGCTCAACAGAGGACGCCATATCTGCTACCATCCATCTGTCTCTGACCCATCTAGATAAAAAGGACAATTACGTAAGGATGCTGTTCATAGACTTCAGTTCAGCATTCAACACAATCATCCCACAACAACTGACAACAAAGCTGAGCCTGCTGGGTTTAAACACCTCTCTCTGCAACTGGATCCTAGACTTTCTGACCTGGAGACCCCAGTCCGTCAGGATCGGCAACTCTACCTCCAGCACCACCACACTGAACACCGGCGCCCCCCCATGGCTGTGTGCTCAGTCCACTGCTGTTTACCCTGCTGACTCATGACTGTGCTGCTAAGTTCAGTTCTAATCACATCATCAAGTTTACTGATGACACTACAGTTGTGGGCCTCATTAGCAACAATGATGAGTCAGCATACAGGGATGAGGTGAACCAGCTCACAGAATGGTGTAGAGACAACAATCTATGTCTTAATGTTGATAAGACTAAAGAGATGATTGTCGACTTCAGGAGAACCCAAGTGGACCACTCACCTCTGCACATCAATGGAACAACTGTGGAGAGAGTCAAAAGCTCCAAGTTTCTTGGTGTGCATATG
The DNA here is from genome assembly GCA_023630585.1 of Cranoglanis bouderius. Classification (NCBI taxonomy): domain Eukaryota; kingdom Metazoa; phylum Chordata; class Actinopteri; order Siluriformes; family Cranoglanididae; genus Cranoglanis; species Cranoglanis bouderius. The sequence continues at coordinate 12,579,570 of CM042560.1, forward strand.
ACCGAGGACCTCTCCTGGACTCTCAACACCACCTGTCTAGTCAAGAAGGCCCAGCAGCACCTGAAAACACTTCCTGTGGAGGCTGAAGAGAGCCAAACTCCCCCCTCCCATCCTCACCTCCTTCTACAGAGGGACGATAGAGAGTGTCCTGACCAGCTGTCTCACCATTTGGTACGGGAACTGCACAGCCTCCGACTGCAAGACCCTGTAGCGAATCATCGGGGTCTCTCTACCCATCATCAACACCTCCTTCAACACCCGCTGCTTCCGCAAAGCCACCAGTGTTGCCGGCGACCCCTCTCACCCTTTTCATGGACTTTTTCACCCTCCTGCCATCTGGCAGAAGGTACAGGAGCATCCGTGTCACCACCAGCAGACTCCAGAACAGTTTCTTCCCTGAGGCAGTCAGACTACTTGACACCCTGCTGCTATATTCGTGCTGCTACACTACACAATAGCTTATATTTTACAGTCCATGTTTACAGTTTACAGTCCATGTTCTGTATATTTATTGTCCTGAGTATTTACTGTTCTGTGTATTTATTGTTTTGTTCTGTGTACTTATTGTTTGCACTCACCTCACACTTTTGTGTATCTGCACTTTATGTAGTCTTGCTTACTGTTCTGTGTTGCACCATGGTCCTGAAAAAAACGTCATTCCTTTCCAATGGATACAAGCTATATAGAGGAATGACAATAAAAACCTACTTGACTTGGCATGACTGTGACGATTACTGATTGGTCATTGTGAACTGTGGTGATGACTGATTGGTCATTGGGAACTATGGTGATCACTGGTCATTGGGAGCTATGGTGATTACTGATTGGTCATTGGGAACTATGATGATCACTGGTCAATGAGAACTATGGTGATCAATGGTCAATGAGAACTATGGTGATTAGTGATTGGTCATTGCCAACTATGGTGATCACTGCTTGGTCATTGTGAACTGTGGTGATGAGTGATGGGTCATTGGGAACTATGGTGATCACTGGTCATTGAGAACTACAGTGGTGCTTGAAAATGTGAAAAATATGTGATTTGTCAAGTCTCTTGAAACTTTAATGAACTGACAAAAGTACAAAGAAAAGATATTTAGTGCTTTCACTGACCAACTTAATTGTATTTTTTAAAATGTAAACAAATGTAATATTTGATGCCTTCAACACGCTCAAAAAAAGTTGGGACAGATACATGTTTACCACTGTGTTACATCACCCTTCCTTTTAATTACACTTTTTAATCGTTTAAAAGGTTTTTTTTTAAAGTTATTTTTAAGAACAATGGAGATGTGCAGAGTTGTGGAAACTACAGAGGTATTAAGCTGATGAGCCATACAATGAAGTTGTGGGAAAGAGTAGTGGAAGCAAGGCTAAGGGGAGAAGTGAGCATTTGTGAGCAGCAGTATGGTTTCATGCCAAGAAGGAGCACTACAGATGCAATATTTGCTTTGAGAATGTTTATGGAGAAGTACAGAGAGGGTCAGAAAGAGCTGCATTGTGTCTTTGTAGATTTAGAGAAAGCATATGACAGGGTGCCAAGAGAGGAGCTGTGGTATTGTATGAGGAGGTCTGGAGTGGCAGAGAAGTATGTTAGAGTGGTGCAGGATATGTATGAGAGCAGTAGGACAATGGTAAGGTGTGCGGTAGGTGTGACAGAGGAGTTCACAGTGAAGGTGGGACTGCATCAAGGATCAGCTCTGAGCCCCTTCTTGTTTGCGGTGGTGATGGACAGGCTGACAGATGAGGTCAGACAGGAATCTCCATGGACTATGATGTTTGCGGATGACATAGTGATCTGTAGTGAGAGCAGGGAGCAGGTGGAGGAAACTCTAGAGAGGTGGAGGTTTGCTCTGGACAGAAGAGGAATGAAGGTTAGACGCAGCAAGACAGAATACATGTGTGTGAATGAGGGGGATCCAAGTGGAACAGTGAGGTTACAGGGAGAAGAGATAAAGAAGGTGCAGGATTTTAAGTACTTAGGGTCAACAGTCCAGAGCAACGGGGAGTGTGGAAAAGAGGTGAAGAAGCGTGTGCAGGCAGGTTGGAATGGGTGGAGAAAAGTGTCAGGTCTGTTGTGTGATAAAAGAGTACCAGCAAGTATGACAGGAAAGGTGTACAGGACAGTAGTGAGACCAGCGATGTTGTATGGTTTGGAGACAGTTGCACTGAGGAAAAGACAGGAGGAAGAGTTAGAGGTAGCAGAGCTGTAGATGTTCTCTTTGGGAGTGACGAGGATGGATAGGATCAGGAATGAGTACATCACATGCACATGTGAGATGTTTTGGAGACAAAGTTAGAGAGGCCAGGTTGAGATGGTTTGGACATGTTCAGAGGAGGGAGAGTGAATATATCGGTAAAAGGATGCTGAGGTTAGAGCTGCCAGGCAGGAGGCCGAGAGGAAGACCAAAGAGGAGGTTTATGGATGTAGTGAAGGAGGACATGAAGGTAGTCGGTCTGAGAGAAGAGGATGCAGGGGATAGGGCTAGATGGAGGCAGATGATTCGCTGTGGTGACCCCTGAAGGGAACAGCCAAAAGGAAAAGAAGAATTGTTTGGGAACTGAGGATACTGGAACTGATACCACAGCACACGTTTCCACTGCCTTTCAGTCCATCTGAGATGAGCTTGGGCCCAGAGAACTTTGCGGCATTTCTACATAGAGTTGATGTGTGGCTTCCTCCTTGCATAATAGAGTTTTGGGTTGCATTTCTGGATGCAGCGGCAGACTCTGTTAAGTGACAATGGTTTACCGAAGTACTCCAGAGCTTTTGGTGGATACTCCTTTTATGCCCAATCCTGATACAAGTAACACCATTTTGGAGGATCAGGTTAATTGGTAACAGGGGACGGTTGCCAAAATGGTGTTACTTCAATATTCTATAAACTTTTCAGTCTTATTTTGCCTCTGTCCCAACTTTTTTTGTGTGTTGAGTGCATCAAATTTTAGATTTGTTTATATTTACAAAATACAATTAAGTTGGTCAGTGAAAACATTGAATATCTTTTCTTTGTACTTTTGTCAGTTAATTAATGGTTCAAGAGACTTGACAAATCACTGATTTTTGTTTTTATTGCATTTTAGAAAAAAATCGAACATTGAATACACCGCCCTGCATCAGATTTGCTGAATAGGATCTGATAGTTGTTTCTTACTAATACTTAGATGCTGAGTCCAGATATGCTATTAGTTTTGCTCTAGAACATCACAACTTTTCACAAAGCCTGATGTGTAGAGCTTTTTTGCCTAAGATGGACCATAAACGTTAGAGCTATTGCCAGATACACTGCCACCAATACAGGAAACACTATGTTTATGTACAAAAGGTGAGCAACATTTATCACTTTTCCTCTGATTAGCCCTTATATGAATGCTTGGCACACTTACATGCACACAAAACTCCTGTTTTCAGGGATTTATAATGACCAGTGAAAGACGGAAATGCGAGCATAGCCCAGATGATTTCTGCTTCATCTGTGGGTGTTTTGCAACATCCAAACAACAGCAGAAAATTACAGACTTTGTAAAAAAAAAAAAAAAGGCATATTCTGCATATTTTGGAATGAAGCTGGGTGACCAGGACAAACCATGGTAGATGGAATGTGAACATGATGGCTGACTACTGCTGGCGCCTTCAGAGAGATTGTCAAGAAGTCAGCCATTCCAGAAAATCCCTCAAAAGGAAGTTCACTCCTTAAGCACTCTGCATATTATTATAAGGTTCGTCTTTTGAAATAGCTTTATTTAGAGATTTTCACAAACATTTCACAGACTATTTGTCTGCTGTTCATGTTGTAAACAAGTGTTATGTTTTGTGTGCCTATTGTTGTAATTAATAAATGATAATAGTGAAATTTGACAGCTTCTACCAATTTAAATAAAACCCTGAAAGCAATATAAATTTAGCAAAATTATTAAAAACTTCATTCTTATTTTGTGGGAAAACAGTACGTGATAGGGAATTCTCAGTGGCATATTTGAACTCAGCATGACCAAAATAGGTAAAAACAAGTGTGATTTCCAAAACAGCATAAACTTTTTTTTCTAGATGCGGGGTGGTGATATCTTTTCTTTGTACTTTTGTCAGTTAATTAAAGTTTTAAGAGACTTGACACATTTTTGCCTTTATTGCATTTTTTAAAAAAAATCCAACTTTTATGGAAATGGGGTTAGTATGACCTGACCTTAAGATGTCTGAGATATAAATTCTGAGAGTACGTACCAGGAAGATTCGACACCTTGATATGCATTGTTATTGCATGGTTTCTGTTAGTAGGTGAGACGACTAACTCTAAAATCCTTTTTTAGAAGCCTTTTGTTATTAAATATTTGAATATCTGGATTTCCATGGGCAGCAGTTATTTTTTATAGTCGTTTGTAATTTGGCCTTAGTGACAGAGAGTCGTCCAGACAACCTCAGATATTTATGAGTTAAAATGCTTTTGAAGCTTATTTTATAGTGAGAAATTAGCTAACTGCTTCAGGCACCAGTATTCGAGTATCACTGTTTGTAATACCCATCAGTATTTGATATGAAAAAAAAAAAAGAAACCATCGTCTTGTAGTATTTTGATATAGAGAGCAGTACAGTTATAGCGTTCACTCTCATGCAGGTGCGAGTGTGTGGTCAGATATGAAGCTCACAGGAAAAGGAGACATTTCCTTTATGATTTTATACTACAGAAATCAGATACGGTGAAGCCAGTTAGGCCTAGCACTTACACTGAGATGACTTATGTGTTTTTGCAAACACATAGCAAGTACCTCACACTTCGTTAGGAGAAATGGGAGAATTCGGCCCATATATCTCAATGTGCTCAATGTGTGTTTTAATTCTTGGACTAGAAAGCATCTAGTGATGTCAAACATTGTATACTATGAAGTTGACATGACCTGATGATTCTAGGGTGAAATTATTAACAAATGAAAAGTCAAGTGGCAGCAGTCCAACATGTTTACAGAAGAGGTACTTAACGTTGCTATGTCCAATAGATTTCAAAATTGATTAACCGTCAGTAATAATAGCAGCTTATTGGATGAAGAGGGAATGTAAACTGGTACAGATTGCGTTAGTGGTGCCCGGCGAGTCAGGACAGCGTTTTTTTTTATTTTGTTTTGTTTTTTTTTTAGTTAACGGATATTAATAAACAGCTGAAATAGAAATTAAGAATATGAATGAACAAGTTTTCACTTCAAGTTATTGAAAAGTAATTGACATTTAACTCGGAATAACTCAGCGTTTCACCTGATCAGGTGTCTTCGGTCTTTAAGAGAGATCTTTTGAAACAACTTGATTAGCAAACGGGTAGAAATTTTGATGAAGTATTGTCAGCTGTTGCAAGCGCATACCTACGATGCCGTGAAAAGAACAAGAAGTAATTTTGTTCCTGATGTGGTCTGTACTTCAGAACGTAAAGTGCTCGCACAAAGGACGCAGATAAGACCGACTCTCGTTTGAAGACGTGCTCGCCGGCCCCTCTCGATCTGAGCGGTCGTTCCGCATAGCTGATGAGTTTTGACAGACGCTCTTGTGTTTGGCGATGGACGGCGTGCTGGCTGGCTTTCTTATAGTATTTATAGCTTTCCTCTACCTACAGTGGCAGCCATTAGCCCGAATCTAAAGCTACTGTACTTGATTAGCGTGTAATAATTAGCATATGCGTGTAATCAGCATTATTGTGTGCCAGGGAGCCCGCGCTGACCCTGCTTTGCATGAGGGAGTGCCCCGCTCATCCATCTCTCTCAGCGACGGCGCTCCCTCGCTCCGTTTCAGAGTGACAGGAAAGCTGTCAGGTTTTTTATTTGTTTTTTTTTTTTTTTAATTTACTTCTGAAGTACTTGAGCGTGATCGGTGAAGTTAACAGCAACTCGTGCATTAATTGAGTGGATTTTTTCTGTTTTCATGTCCCACATCTTCGAGATGATGATGGTGTGTGTGTGTGTGTGTGTGTGTGTGTGTGAAAGTGCATGAACGCCTGCCTTCTTAATCCGCTCATTGAGAGAGGCGTAGAGTGAATGAGTGGTGCTGGTGAAGCCCATTTGAACCCCTTCACCAAACTTACCCCCTACTGGATGACACTGAAGCCCCCTTCCCCCATTTTCTCTATAGTCTCCAAGATAAATATGAAAACAGGAAAAGTTGTTACTGTTTAGAGTCTTGACATTCGCAAGATTCCGTATGAGAGCCGCATAGGTTAGCTGTGGGATCTTTTTGTTTTTGTTTGTTTTTTGCGTCTTTCTGCAATCCCGAACTCGAGCACGACTGTAGATCTGGCGTAGTAGACTGTGTGAACTTTGCAAGGAATAAGCAATACTTTTAAATAGTTTTTGTCACTTATAGTTCATGCTAGACCTGGCCAACAAAGAACAGGCTTTACTTTTTATATCTCTATCACTGGAAGCTGGAATTGTTATAATTGCTATAAATGTTAAATCTAAGCAACAACAATAACAACTGCAGTACGATTAAACCATGCTAATGGACTCCTCATGATTTAAAAAAAAAACAAAAAACCACAACGGTATTTAACATCTTTCCATTTGTTAACTTGAGTCATTATCACCATCATTGTAGCTGATTATTCTTAATTGTTATTAATAATAATTTGTTGCTTATGCACATCGTTAGCTCAGTCTTTAATCATTTATTATCAGCATTTACTCTGAAGAATATCAGAGCAATGCAGTAGTTGTTTGGTTTAAAAAAAAGAAAGAAAAAAAAAAAGTTAGTTTGAAGTGTGACCTGGAGTCTGTGTTTTGCTTCTCTCTCTCTCTCTCTCTCTCTCTCTCTCTCTCTCTCTCTCTCTCTCTCTCTCTCTCTCTCTCGAATGTTTACAGAGTGAGAAAACGGTGCGGCGTTCGACCTGGCTCCACTCAGGGGTGGGGGTGGGGGGCATGGGAGAGGAGAGAGGGGAGAGGACTTTGTTTACAGACAGGAGAATACACCCCCAGCGCCCCCATCCTTCTTTCTCTCACCCTTCCTTTCACCTCCACCTCTTCATCCCTCTTTCATTCTCTCCTCCATTTCCAAACCCCTTCTCTCTTTCTCTTTCTCTTACTCTTGGCCATTAATAAAAATGGCTTGCTTGCCTAGGCTTGTCAGTCCCAGTCAAGTGTAATCCAAAGTCTACAGCATCCTCCCCGACAACTATTTTAATGGTAATGGGGGCCATATTGTATCAAGGCTACCATATCCTACTTGAGATGACAGTATCAAAAGTGGGAGTTGATGCTATGGGAACAAAGCGAGGGAGCAGCTTTTTGCCAGAGCTGGGGTGTGTGTGTGCGTGCGTGTGTGTATGTTTGTGAGAGCAGGGTGTGAGAGAGACTGATTTTGAGAGAAGGGTAGGGGGGTTTGTAAGCATCAAGTGTGAGTGCTCTTATTGTCCCTCTCCTCATCTCTTTGGAGATATGATGCGATGAGATGGTATTGTGAGACAGCATCCATTTTTGTGCTACTTTTATTTTGAAAAAGAGACCGACAGAAGGGCCGAGAGCCGAAATGTGCTCTCTTAAACTTGACTCGATGCGGCCCGCTAAAAGCTAATGCATAGCCGGCACTGAACCCTTACAGTGAGCGTGGTGACCTTTCAGTGCAGGGTTTTTTTTTCCCCCTCCCCTCTCTCTTTTCCCGCTCCCCTCTCTTCTCTTCCTAATGAGGACACGCCATTGTCCCCACAGCGCACACATGCATCTCAGGGAGGGGGAGAAAAAAAAAAGAGGAGGGAGACCCCTCTCCTCGGATCGGCGTAAGCCATGTGGAGGCTTTTAACAGACCTGAGGAGTGACTGAAAGAAGAAGCGCTTTTAGTACATCTATCATACAATTGGCTATTTTGGGTTGATGTGTATAAAATGGATGATCTCTTTCTTTCCGTCGGTGTCATTTCTGTCTCTTTTTCTCTCCGTCCGACTGTCTAAATTCTAAAGTTTCATTTTGTACATTTTCATCGACTCTTTGTTTATACTTTGTCCGCTTCCTCTATATTATTTACTGTTTAATCAAATCTAAAATAGTTCAGAAAACATTCCTTCTCTAGCAAACTGAGCCACTACCTAAACACTACGCATCCATTCGTCTTAATTAGTGTTGCTACATTATATATTAAATAATAGTGTTGCTATATTAAATGTTAATGCTCTCAAGAATTTACATCTGTCCTAAAAAAAAACATCAGCTCAACTTCTAAATTCAGTCATGAAATCAATCATGAGCCCGTGTGCTGCTGTAGATCTCCTGAGCTGAAATTTTGGGACACTTCACAGGTTCCATCACATACAACAGATGCAGAGTTCCTTCAAAAGGTGTAACTAGGCATGTATCTATGGAAACCTTTCCAAAATGTCAGCAAGATGGTAGAAGGTGGTAGAATGGTTATTTATACACACGTAATTATGAAAAGACTAGAACGTCCTAATTATATGAACGTTCATCACTTTATCCGCTTGCCATCTTTTCCCCGTCAACCAAATGCAAAAAAACATTTGCAGCGTAAACCTTTTTCCACGCAGAAAATTTGCAATTTCAAAAATCTGCTTTAAACTGTTTTATAGAAGTGGCAAAATTGTAAACCAAATACACAGTTTTGCGGCCGTGTTACAAGTATAGGATATCGAAGCACAGACACGAGTAAACGCATGTCTCTAATAAGCTCTATCTGTGCGTGAACGCTGTGTCAAGTGTTTAAGGTGGAAGTCGGCTTCTGTCGGTGTGGTTAACTGTTCACCGCCCTAATCAAGGCCTTTGTTGTGCTGTTTTGTTTGTTTCTTTCGTTCAACTCGGGTTCAATTGACATCAATAAGGCAGCGATGAGGCCACGCCGACTCGGAAGAGCCCGGATAGACACCGTTGTCTGTAACTGAATACGCAAACATTATTCGGATCGAACAAATAACGCGTTCTAAACAAATACAAATAAAGATATGAACAGGAGACGCACTATTTGTTTTTGTTTTTTCCACCAGAAAGCTTTAGACTGGTTGAGTGCATCAGGACTGGGACGAAATAAAAAAAAACGTGTGAAAAGCTTGTGGTCAGGGTTGCCAGGTATATACAATATTCCAACCCTAACTACAACTAAAAAAACACACAAAAAGGCTTGAAACTATCCCAAAATGGTCAGGCTTTTTTTCAGGTTGTTTCTCATTTAGTACTGCCCTTCAGAAGCTACATGAGCCACCCCACCCCCACCCCACCCCATGGGCCCCGGATCTTAATTTATCGTGTTGCCTTCCTGAGCATCAGTGAATGTTTGCACCTTTTGTAATAGTTGTGTACGAGTCCCTCAGTTGTCCTCAGTGTGAAAAGATGGATCTCAACATCATATAGCCCACTGTTGGAAAGGGGTCAAATATGCAGAAGATGCTGGAAAAGCAAAGAATGTGCAGGACCTGGAGGATTTTTCTGAAGAACAGTGGGCAGTTTAACTGCTCAGGACAAACAAGGGACTCATGAACAACTATCACAAAACATAAACACAGTTGTTGATCATCCAGGTAACAACACACAGTGTTAAGAATCAAGCGTATGTACTGGTACATTTGTGTAAATTCAGTTAAATATCATGTCTTATGTGGACTATATCGTGAACTATATGTAAACATGAAATGGCTTACTCAGGGCAGTACTACATTAAAAAACAAAATGCAATTTTAATGATTGCACTTATTTTTAATTTTTTTTTTTAAATTTATTTTTATTTTTTTAACATTTTGGAGATTCTGCAAGGTGTATGTAAACTTATGACCTCAACTGCAATTATCGTCAATTAACCGTGCATTTGATACTGCTTACATGAATAGGTGTAAATGGGATATTTTTTTAATGAACCTAGCTGGTTGAGTTATCCAAAATGTAAACAAAGTTTCAGTAAGTCTGACCAGGATAAGGCATTTCCTGTAGATGAGTGAATGAATGTGGTGAACGCATCACTGCGTGTGTGTGTGTGTGTGTGTGTGTGTGTGTGTGTGTGTGTGTGTGTGTGTGTGTGTATTAGATTACCCGATGGGTTGACCTAGAGATTAACTTCTTTGCTTAGAGGAAACCACAGCTCAAATACCCTGAACAGCAAGAGTACCGTTGCTCAGTAAATGTTGTGTAAAAGTGTAACCCTACTCTTACAGTCCGCAATCAGACCTGTTCATTCTCATCTGCTAGGATTCATTAACCAGAGCTGAGGGGTTTTACAAATGAGCACACGCACAAACAAAAAGATTGGCAATTGATTGGTTTCTCTGTATTTAAGGTTTTATATTAGCTAAGGTTTTGCTTTAAACATTAGCTTAAGTCTTATTAATTAATTAATTAATTATTAAAGAGGACTGCACTGAAATGTCAAATCAAGTCAGCATAACAGTTGACCAAAACCTCTTGAGATTTATGGAAGGGAAGGAACGAGTTCCTCACCAGGTAGGAAGAGTAAGTACGCAGCAAGGACAGCCGCGATTCTGCAGAAGAGAGTAAAAGCTGGAGAAGGGTTTGAGTAAAACAGGATGGCTGTGTTTCATCGATGTTGTTCATTGTGAATGAAGCTGAAGAGGCACACTCAAGGGTGAGGACTGACTTATTATATCATTCAGAGAGCCGTGGATGGATGAGGATGGGATGATGAAGGACCAGGGCGTAATAAGGGAAAAGATTCAGCCTTCTATTCTCAATTAGGGCCTCACATAAGTCTTATTTTTTTTCTTTGTCTCTCCTCAAAAGCACATGGTCAAGACATTTGCCGATCGAGACATTCATCCATTCTAAGAAGTGTTATTCGTTTCCTGTATGTGCGTGTGTTTTTTTGTTTTTTTTTTCCCGCTGCGATTGATTAGAACTTGTGTATGCTTTGCTCTCGGTGGCTTCTTCAGATTCTTCACATTGTAACATTTTTTTTTTTCCTTCAGATTGAATACCACTTGCTACCACACATTTCAGAAAGGACATATAAGATGAGACAGAAATGTCAGATTTTTGGTTCTGTTTTTTTTTTTTCCACTCAGTGCCCTGAATTTCAGTTTCAGCCGTGCATTTTCATTTCTGTGCATAACAAATGAGAATTTGTGTTTCTCTTGTCCTTCTCAGACTAACCTTCCCATCTTCAAGCTGAAGGAGTCGTGCGTCAGGAGGAGATACAGTGACTTTGAGTGGCTCAGAGGAGAGCTGGAGAGAGAGAGCAAGGTGAGCTGTGACCGAAGATGGTAAAAATAGTGTTAAAGAACACTAAAGAATAGCAGAATGGTAAAACGAAGGCCTGGTGTCCCAGTGCCAAAGTAGATACAAACCAAGACGCAACGCAGTTTTACTATTAATATTAGATTGTGTGGGTATCTTTTATACTAAATGATGTATTTATGGCATATTTGTGTTTATTTAAGGCATTCACTCAGTAACACCGTGACTTTTCCCATGAATAATGTACTGTTGAGTCCTGCTTTTCCAGTAACACCGAAATTCTAGGTCCATCACCACCAGTGAATCAAATTATGTTTCACAAGCGTGAAATCATTTTCCACGAAGGCGAAAGTGTATTATTTACTGAAATCTGCTAATGTAACACACAAAGAACTGCTGCTAATTTAATCTGTACGAGATGTTGATATTAAGAGACAAGTAATTAATATTGCCTGTTGTGGGTTTTTTTTATGAAACATGGTATCAGAGTTATTTGAAAAAAAAAATACAATAAATAAAAAGCAGATGTATATGGAAATGATGTATTTCTGTTTTCTACAGATATATTTTTTAAACAAGACATAAATTCCATGCATTTTCCGTTATACATTCTTGAATAATAATTGAATCTGAAATTGATCTTTAAAAATTTGATACATAATAAAAAAAAAATCTTATTTATACACACAGAGGTATCAGTTAAGGAAATTTAAACCTACAAAAGCAAACAGTGCACCCTGTTTGTCAAAGTCTAACTCGGAGATTCAGAGAAACTTGCTAGTCAGAAAAACCTTAAAATGTTTCTCTGCAAAATGGGGCAGTGCCTGTATTTCTACACTTCCTAGTCGACTTTTTTATATTGGATAAAAGTAAAAAGGACACCCTGTACTGAGTACAAGTTTATATCAGCTTTTGAATGATGACACTTGAGTCCTTGATACTGGATACAGACAGAAATTCCAAACATTGGGCCTCATCTGACATTTTTTAACATAATGTTGTGTGTGGATGTTTGCGTAAGCCAAACCAAACTATAATTTTCCACCAGATTTACAAAAGTTTCGGAAACCTTTATTATTTTCGTATTCGCCCATAAAACTCCATAAAAGGTCATGCGCACAGTCAGCTGGGAGCACGAAATGAGCAGTCAGGGTAAAGGCTGAAAGACAGAAGTGGAAGTTATTTTGACTCACTTCTATGCCAATAAAAATATTTAATAACATCATATTAAAAATAATAATCGATCACTATATCCCCCATCAGAGGTATTTTTTTATGGCTCTGCGCAGACAGACCGGCCCGTCTTCCGTTTATACGCCACCGTTTCTTTTGTCATAATGATTAGTTTTATTTGTCCTGATTTATGGGTTTGTGTTTCAGTATTTTTCAAATTCTTTAATTAAAGCCAATAAAATATGGAGGACCAAACCTGCAGAAATTAAAAATAAATAAATAGATAGATAGATAGATAGATAGATAAATAAATAAATGTAATAATAGGAAAATAAATAAAGGAATAAATGACTTGATAAAATAAATATAATTCATGTTAATTAAACCCACCTAATTATCATACAAGACACAGAAATGTAAGAATAAATACAAAAAGAAATAAAAAATGTTGAAATAAGTAAATGTATAAATATCGAAATAAATACACGCAGGAATAAATAAATATAAAAATAAATGAACGCATAAATAAATACATATGAACATAAATGGGAAAAAAAAGAATAAATAAATAAAAGTTAAAAAGAATAAAAATAAATTAAAAAATAAATAGAGAACATGATAAATGAAGGGAAAAAGTAATACAAAAATAAATTTAGGATTAAATTTAATTATGTTTGTTTTATCAAGTCATTTATTCCTTTATTTATTTTCCTATTATTACATTTATTTATTTATCTATCTATTTATTTATATATTTATTTATTTTTTATTTCTGCAAGTTTGGTCCTCCATAATAAAATACTAACCCCATTTCCATAAAAGTTTTTTTTTTTTTCTAAAATGCAATAAAAACAAAAATCGGTGAATTGTCAAGTCTCTTGAACCATTAATTAACTGACAAAAGTACAAAGAAAAGATATTCAATGTTTTCACTGACCAACTTAATTGTATTTTGTAAATATAATCAAATTTAGAATTTGATGCCTTCAACACACTCAAAAAAAAGTTGGGACAGAGGCAAAATAAGAGTGAAAAGTTTGTAGAATGTTGAAATAACACCATTTTGGAGGATCAGGTTAACTGGTAACAGGGGAGGGTATCAGGATTGGGCATAAAAAGAGCATCCACCAAAAGCTCAGTCTTTGCAAGTAAGGATGGGTCGTGGCTCATCACTTTGTGCCAAACTTCGTGAGTGAATTGTCAGTCAGTTCAAAAAGAACATTGCTCAACGCTAGATTGCAAAGAATTTAGGTCTTTCACCATCTACAGTGCATAATATTGTGAAAAGATTCAGGGAATCCGGAGTAATCTCATTGCATAAAGGGCAAGGCCGGAAACCACTGCTGTGTGTGACCTTCGAGCCCTCAGATGGCATTGCCTGTGAAATCGTCATGCTACTGTGATAAATATAACCACATGGGCTCTGGAGTACTTCGTTGTCAATTAACACAGTTCGCTGCTGCATCCAGAAATGCAACCCGAAACTATTATGCAAGGAGGTAGCCACACATCAACTCTATGCAGAAACGCTGCCGAGTTCTCTGGGCCCGAGCTCATCTCAGATGGATTGAAAGGCAGTGGAAATGTGTGCTGTGGTCAGGTGAGTCCACGTATCAGTTTGTTTTCGGGGAAAAACGGACGTCGAGTTCTCTGTGCCAAAGATGAAAAAGACCAACCAGACTGTTATAAGTGAAAGGTGCAAAAGCCAGCATCTGTGATGGTATGGGGGCGCATCAGTGCCTACGGCATGGGTGTCTTGCATGTGTGTGAAGGTACCATTGACACGGAGGCGTATATTGGGATTTTAGAGAGACATATGCTGCCATCAAGGCAACGTCTTTTCTCAGGAAGTCCATGGTTATTTCAGCAGGACAATGCCAGGCCTCATTCTGCACGTGCTACAACAGCGTGGCTTCATAGACACAGAGTGCGTGTGCATGACTGGCCTGCCAGCAGTCCAGATCTATCTCCTATGGCGCATCATGAAGAGGAGAATCAGACAATGGCGACCAAGGACTGAAGTCTTGTATCAAGCAAGAATGGGCAAAAATTCCACTTGCAAAACTGCAACTATTAGTATCCTCAGGTCCCAAATGATTAAAAATTGTAATTAAAAGGAAGGCTGATGTAACACAGTGGTAAACATGCCTCTGTCCCAACTTTTTTTGAGTGTGTTGAAGGCATCAAATTCTAAATTTGTTTATATTTACAAAATACAATTAAGTTGGTCAGTGAAAACATTGAATATCTTTTCTTTGTACTTATGTCAGTTAATTAAAGTTTCGAGAGACTTTGTTTTTATTCCATTTTAGAAAAAATCCCAACATTTATGGAAATGGGGTTAGTAAAACGACTGGTTTTCACTAAATGTTCTGGATGGAGCTCTTAGTCCCCTGACCTAGTGAACTAGTATGAGGATGTGCTTCTGATATAGACTCTAAAGCTCTGGATAAGGGCGTCTTCTGAACGCCGTAAATGTAATAAACATAAGCAATTTAACCTCGATAGTGTATTCCAGATATAAAAGTGCAGTAATCATTGCAGATTATATGATTTGAAATCGATCGAGTCGAGGTGTAGATGAGTTCGTCTTCTTCTGCGAAAATTTACACTCAGGAGCACGAGTAGGCTAGGCAATTTTTTCTGAATATGCAGGCTTTTCAAGAATACCGCATTTCTAGTGTAAATGTTCATACAAAGGATTTACGAATAAATCCGTTCATATCCACCTTCGTAAATGAGGTCCAGTGTTATTTAAAGCTGTGAGTTAATAAATGTGTGTGTTTGTGTGTGCACACGTCAGGTGGTCGTTCCTCCCCTGCCAGGGAAAGCCCTGTTCAGGCAGCTCCCGTTTCGTGGAGATGATGGCATCTTCGACGACTCCTTCATCGAGGAGCGGCGGCAAGGCCTGGAGCAATTTCTCAACAAGTAGGTCTGAAAGTGTTCAGAAACCAAATAGGAGTCGGGTGTTCAAGTGCTAATGACCCACTCTTCTGAAAATGGCACTTTAAATTCTTCAAGGAATATTTCACCCAGAAATGATTTTACTAATGGGAAAAAAAAGCTATGTAAGGAATTAAGTTTCATTTAGTTTGTTTACAAATCAATCATTATAGTCCAGATCATATTATAGCCAGAAATCTTACAGGGGAGTTTTCGTCAAACAACAAAAAAGTTTTTGTTTTGTGTTTCCCTCTCTTTCAGTTTAGTGTTTTGAGCCTCCCTCTCTTTCAGTTTAGTGTTTTGAGCCACACTATACTTTCCAAAAAGAGTACTTATTTCCTGGTACTGAGTTGCGAAACATGTCATTTGGCCAGCTGCAAGACAAATCCTCTTGGTCCAAATGTTCTAAATGATTATTATTATTTAAATCCTGAAACTGAGCTTTCTCTGCTTTTTCTCTCATTGTATCAGTGACAAAGAAGATCCGTAGCAGGGTCACTAAAAACGGGGTGGAATGCTTGCAAAAGCTTGTAAAAGAATGAGCAGTAACAATACGTCTTCCTCTCCCTAAGTTAATCTGAAGTTTCTTAGGTTGAAGTTAAACAGAGGAACAGCTTTACTTACAAGCCTTTCCTGTCAGCTGATATCTTCTACTTTCTCTCTTTTTTTTTTTTTTATTTTCTTCTCTGCGTCCCTCATAATTACCTACCGAAGGATCGAAACTGATGAAAGGCCGCGAGTGCACCCAGCTTTACTTTTTACATTTGTTTTATTTTCGCTGTGTAATTTATGATAATTGCGAGTGAAATTACAGGCGTGCGTTCCTCTTCCCCGCAGGATGTTATGTGCACCCATGCTTATTTTTGATCCGAGGTGCCGTTCCCCCACCGGCAGAGACAATAAAAGTTACAGTGCGATTGTAATTATTTGCTGTGATTGCAGACTTTGCTGTTATCTTTGTTTCATGTGCAAATGTGTCGTCGCTACCTGTTTGAATTTTAATACGAGCTGAGCCGCTGCAAATTAGGTTTGGAGACGGAAGCAGTACGCGAGTAATTAAGATAGGCTTTTTTTTTCCCCCTCTCTTAACAAAAATTCCTGAATTAAACGTAATTGTTCATCGTTAATAGCACGTAGGGGTCCACGCGCTCCCTGCGTGTTATAGACGCAGAGCGCGTGCATGCATAAGCGTCGCTGTGAGATTACGTGCGTTTGAGATGTGTTTCCAACTTCAGTAACCACCTTCCATATCAGCTTTGTCTTAAGTTGTGTAGTTTTGCAAGTTGGAAGAAATGAATACTGACATTAAGAGACACAAATGGGTAAACTCTTTGTAGAACAGCTTTGTGATATATTATGCTAAATATCTACTCCTGAACAATCCTAAACAATTGTTGTCCACTTGAAAGATAGCTATGTAGCACCAAAGCTTAAAGCGAATGTGCGCATTATGGTAAGCCAAAGGGGTCACACTTCTATCTGAAGATAAACGAGTAGATAAATAAATAAATAAATATAGCAGTTACTATTAAACAATCATTGTGTTCCTGTCTTTTGGTGGAATTCAATTTTCCAATGCAATTTTCTTCCTTTTCACATTTGGGAGGGAAACTGCAAGAAGCTGATATACAGTCATGAGGAAAAAGAAAGTACACCCTCCTTCAATTCTATGTTTTTATTTCCAAATTGCTTCTTTTATATACAACATTGCTTCAGTTCATTGATGTTGGAGGACATTCGTTTATACACAACTCTCTTAAGATCCTCTCTGAGGTCCTGGCTGAAGTCCTTTCTTCTTGGCATGATGTAGACATACACCTGAGCGCTCCAGAGCACCAAACTTTATAGAAATAGTCACACTTCTTGATTATTAACTAATCTCGTGCATTTCATTAGTAACACCTGGTAAATAAAAATACAGAATTGAAATTGAGGGTATACTTACTTTTTCAAAAAATAGAGCTGGTACTAATACTAGTTCCTGTTTAAAAGCTATTTTCACTTTGTGCAACCGTATCTTACATTACCCACAGTGCTGTTCAACTACATACTGATAGTGGCACCAGTTGGAGTTAGCCCTTACTTCATGAGATCAGGCTCCAAAAGCTTCCAAATTAGCACCCGAATATTTCATTATAAACATATTTGATGTCAGTGGAGTTTTCCTGTACCGTGTCTTTCACCCCATCACCATCTTGTTACTTTTATGTGTTCAGTCCTTACACTAATGTGTCATTGTACCTGCTCAACCCTTTAACTCAGATCTTTTCTTCAATATATTCCCAGAGTGGCTGGTCATCCGTTAGCCCAAAACGAGCGTTGCCTGCACATGTTCCTCCAGGATGAATCTGTGGATAAAAACTACACCCCCTCCAAAGTCAGACATGCCTGAACCGTCCACACTGGAACTCGCTACACGTGTGAGGAGAAGGCTTGTCCGACCTGAACTCTTCCCTCGGGATTAAAAACAAACGGAACGAATCCTACAGCTCGTCTGAATCGTTCACACTGCAGTGTACCGCAAAGAAGGAAAAAAAAAAAAAGTTTTCGAAACTAAAGCATCTCAACATCGCACTGTAGAATGAATTGTCAGCACTTTTTTAAAATCAGTGCTCCGTCACTAGAGATTGAATAAATCATCATTTCTGCTCTACAATAAAGACAAAAATGAGGCATCTCATGTTTTAGGTTTGTTGATATCATGGTAGTTTAGAGGCACCGCTAACTTTGAGGTTTATGAGGCTCAGGATATTATTGCAAGAAATAACTGACAAACACGAACCAAAAAACATTTCCGTATATATGCAAACATTATTTACCATTGTTGGAATAAATGAAATGAAATTCTGATAAGTTTTCTTTTAACTGAATGTAACTCTAAGCGTTAATTTGAGACAGGTGGCTTTCTTTCTGTCTAATACTTGCACTACTCTTGAGAACACAAGCTACGTCTATTCTTTCTCTCACAGAGCAGAATGCACTTCAGTGACGCCTCTCCGATGTGAAGTGTGTGAACTGTAACAACCACACAGCCACTAGCTGAGCTGAGCCTCGACGAATTTGTTTGTTTCGTTTTGTTTTATTCCTAATTGAAGTACATGTAAACACAAGGCCACTGTTTGTGCATGTTTCCGGATTTGTATATTGCTGTGCCATTATTTGTTTCAGAAGATTTTCCAATAAAACTATTCACACACACACACACACACACATGGTGATAAAAGCCTTCTGTGATCATTCTATTAAACTTTTGTGTATATCTAGCCTTAGTGGTAGCTGTACCTTTTGCAGTCCTGGAAAAGTGCTTGTAATGTCTGTTTTAGCTTTCTGACATTAGTTGAGATGACTACTTCCAGATAATCTCTTGGGTTTTCTGCCAATCAATTTCATACATCACTCACACACACTTTCTCTTTAGGTGTATTACTCATTCCATGGTTTGGATCCAGTTGTTTCCTTACATATTTCAGTGTAAATTTTTTTTCATCCTGATTTTACCGCCACACAAAAATCACACACTATTAAAAAAATCTTTGGTCATGAATTAAGATAATAATGTAACGTGCTCACTAGCAGCCATTACAAAAGATCTGTCAGTGTCAGAATCTTGATTAAAATCTCAGTTACTCTGTTACGCCTCTCGAAAAGCCACCAATAGGAGGACGACGGAGGAGGACGACGGAGGATTATGCCAAACCCAAATCATGCTGATTGATGACATAAACAAAACGTAGTAATTCTCTTTAATCACAGGTCTATCGTTAGAGGATCTTCATCCTATAATCTGACATGGAGAATTCATGTTATCGCCCATTCTGTTATAGATTTTATTGGGATCATGTCGTACAATTTGGCAAGGAATAATTCGCAAAAGTCTAAACCCGGCCTTAGAAGGAAAAGTCGCTGCAAATCAATACAAAGTTCTTCAGACTGATGAAATGTTTCTATCCTGATGGGAATGGTCTCTTCAAGGATGACTCTGCTGTTGTAGTGCATCCGCCTCAAGGTTTGGCATGTCGCCCAATTTGAGATGCTTTTCTGCTCACCACGATTGTAAAGAGTGTTTATTGGCCAATGTCCTCTGAATTCCCTCATCAGCAAAAAGTGTCTCCAACCACAAAGTCTGTGACTGAGATCCCTTTTTAAAATTTTTTTTATTGGAATATTACCTGAACCTCTTAACATGTATCTACGGGATTGTTTGCATTGTGCTACTGCCACATGATTGGCTGATTGGATAACTGCATATATTCTCTGGTGTAAGGGTGTTTCTAACAAAGTGGCCAGTGAGTGTACATCCAAAGAGAATAGCCTTGTACAGGAGTTACAAGAGGGGATAGTAGATAATATTTACAAATTGGCTTTAGCTACATTGGAAAGAGACTTGGTGAAAGGTGCATCTATTTGGTTCAAGTAACCTTGCAGTCCACGCCAGTGCAGACCACATTAAAAGGAAGAAGCTAAATGGGATTGAACATTGTCATCTGCAATCATGATTTTTACCATTGTGCTGCTCCTCTATCCAAAATGAAGATTAAAAAATGCAATTTGGCTAAAGCCCTTGATTTATCAAAGAGTGCTTGAAGCCCAAGGAACAGCAACTTAACTCAAGGTCTGGGTGTATTGTAGCAGTGATGGTTCAATATGCACTCCAGGCCAGACATGAACCTCTCTATGTCCTTGTTTAGTGGGAGCTTTTTGGGGGGTGGGTGGGGGTTTGGGGGTGGTGGGCATGTGGATCTTTCACCACGCAAGATCAAGTAAGCTGGGCTCAACCCGATAACAAAAGTAACCCAATTAAAGTATTCAGAAATCAAATTATGAAGAGTTAAAGATTTAACAAAGCTGGGATGCAACAGGTTAATATTCAAT
The DNA here is from genome assembly GCA_023630585.1 of Cranoglanis bouderius. Taxonomy (NCBI): domain Eukaryota; kingdom Metazoa; phylum Chordata; class Actinopteri; order Siluriformes; family Cranoglanididae; genus Cranoglanis; species Cranoglanis bouderius. The sequence continues at coordinate 12,599,715 of CM042560.1, forward strand.
ATTTATTCTAATATTTAGACAACTTTTTCACAAAATTATTACTTTTTACAACAAGGAATATATTTACAAACTAAAAAAAATACAAGTGCTGAACATGTTTCTGGATGTGTGTTAGTAACTACTCAAAATTAAGATTCAAAGGCTGCACAAAATAATAATAAAATAAACTTGGCAGTTCTGTTTTTAAAACTGTTCCTAAAGAGCGGGGTCACACTGCCGCCGTCATTAGCAGAATTGTTAGCTACATCCAAGACTGCATACTATAGTACTAAATGGTGCAGTATACGCTATGTATTCAAGTTGGGATGTAGCTTTTGCGTTCACATCATCCAGGTAAAGAATAGTTCCAAATGTGCTGGTGGAGTAGGTATCAGAGGGGAGTGCACTACCTAGTAGGGATGGGCATCTGGCTGATTCTTTTATCCAAAAGGAGACCCAATCTAATCCGACCATAGAGTAGAGCAATTCAGGGGTCCTTATTTAGTAGCCCTGTGATTTCAATTCATGCTACACGTTAGTTTTTCTTGAAATCACAAACAGTCCGCACTTTATGCACACTAGATAACTTGTTAAAGTCTCACTACCCAATTAATATTGTGATTAGAGATGACCCAAAATTTTCTGTGCAAATGTGGTTTATAATGTAATATTTTTTGTCCAGCACTCCTGATGGCCTCTTCCAAGAACAAACTTGATACGAGTCTTGCTAGTACTTGGCTTTGACTGGAAAAGAGAAGTATTATTATCGCCCACCCCTACTTTAGTGTGAGTCATGTTCTGATGAGTTTAGGTGCATGAGCCTTTGGTATTCAGCACTGTGTCAAAGGAACAGAGACCTTCTCCTATAATCCACAACACCTCACGACCTGTCTCATGTCTCCAGCTGCGTCTGAAATGGACCCCATCTCCATATATAAGTCTGCCAAGGGATTCAATGTCTCTCTGTATCTCTCTTTGTTTTTTTATTTATTTATTTATTTATTTTTTATCTTTTTTGGTTTCCGCCATAGCTCTCTGACAGAATGACAAAACTGATACCAAAAAAAAGAAAGAAAGAAACCCCAACATTGGTAGGAAAGCTCATTGGTCTTCTAGAAACTATAAAATATCCCATTAAGAAGTCATCATTACATGATTGTACATATCTCTGAGTCCAGCCACATAACTTAAAACAAAAAGCCTCTGCTGTCTAAATTTTTGGGGGAATTAAATCATGAAAGTTATCTCAATAAGTACATTTTAAAAAGATTAGATGAAAATTAGTCACAAAGTATCCTTTAGACCACAGTGTAACATTTTTTTCCCCTAACCAGTGAACAGAACTTGTTCAGCCACCACAGTCTTTATAGTTTCGACTTTCTCCCACTAGAAATGCTTTCTTTTATGCCGTCTGCTTTCGAGGTGGCATAGAGATGTTTCCAGAACCATTTGCTCTTTTACATTACGATGTGATCATATCGTAAGTCACTTGGCCTGATACAGTGTGTCACTTTCCCAGGCCAGCTTTTTTTTCCTTGTTCCAGAGTCCTCTTGAGTGGAAATTAAAAAAAAGCTCATATGTCACTTGATTTGTACATGTCAGAGAGAAGCCGTGTGATGGGCACGTTTCCAATCGTCTTCCTGAAGAACACTTCTTCAATTGTAGACGCACTGACTGAACGCAGCGCAGGCAAAAGCAGCAGCAGCTTCCCGAAGCGGCACGGCTGAGTCGGGTACCTAGAACGAAAAAGGATGCAGATCAGTGGACACAAAAAGAACGCCAAGTACTTCCACTTACTTATCAGTTGCTGATTCATGCTTCAGTGCTGTATAGAATATATGATGACATTGATGATGATTGGTCAGAAGTTGTTGATTAATTTTCTATAACAGAACAGCTCCAACTGCAAAGTTTAAATTAATTGATATGGTGACATATCAATGAATGTTTAAATTGTTGATATGGTGACATTTATTCAGCATTTATGGAAGGAGTCACCAGTGTCAGCTAACAGTGGGCTATATAAACTCCGCCTCCTCTAGTGCCCCATCACACCAACCCTCCATTGATTAGTTTCCTTTCACAGCACGTCCCCTTTGTGTAAATTTCTTCTACTCAGGACCATGTAGTGTTGTACCTGGTGTGGATGTAGCTGTTGAGTGTGAGCTGTGCTTCATCCTGGAGTGCTGCGATGGCGCTCGCGTTTCGAAAACTCCTCAGTTCAGCTCCACTGTGTGTCGGAACTGCGGCGACAAACCAACAAAGCACCTTTAGTAGGTCATGTAGGCTGTTTATGCAAATATACTGGAGATGTACAGTACCATGCAGATAAATTTGATAGCAGAAATTTTGTTATAGATGTTTATTTTATTATGTCTGCTTTATTGAGTCAGAACATAAACATTACTTTTGCAACAACAACAACAACAACAACAACAAAAATCTAATGTAAGTGCAACAGTCAGAGTCTCTAGAAGAATTGTTGCAGATCCTCCAAGATGCTCAGTAAAGCCTAGCAGCTCATATCCTTATAAAACTACACAAACCGTACCCGAGACTACTCAAGTTTTTGTAAGAAAGCACCAATTATTGAGTTGGTTTAGTTTATTACTGTTTATTGCTTGATAGTATTTTTTTTTAAGTACAAACCTTTAATTTAATAATTTTAAAGGACTCTTTAAAGCATTTCTTTTGCACTTTACTGTAGCAACTCTGGCGTACTGTCCTATCAATATCAGGACGTCATTAAATCAAATATCCAGTCGTGAGGACTTCTTTCAGCTCCAACCCACCAGCTTTAAAGGTAACAATGCACTTGAGGCACGCGAATTCCGTCGCGTCCAGTCGCAGCTGCCGGAAACGCGTCACCACTTCCTGCAGAGCCTGGATCTCTGAGACCACCTTGTTTAGCCTCTGGGACTCCGTGTTTTCTGTGGTCATTCCTGAGGGAACACGGAATACAAAGGAACCGTAAGCAACGTGGTGATAAGTTACAAAAAAGTATATACAGTACTGTGCAAAAGTTTTAGGCACCCTATTTTATTTAGTACAAACTTTGATATAGATTTTTTTATTTTATTTTATGACTTCTACATTATCAAGTCAGTACAAAAAACATTTTAGATTCCCAAACATTAGTTTTCTAGCACAAAATTAAATGTTACAGAAAAATGTTTGTATGTCATTAAAGAAAGCAGCATACTGTGTAAGAGACACTTTTCAGACAAAAAAACACAATGAAGGCTGCTGGGTTTTGCTGAAAAAAGCGAGTGCGAAAGTCAAAATCTCCAGAAGAACTGTGGCTGGTTCTGCAAGATGCTCAATAAAGCTTACCAGCTCATTTCCTTATAAAACTGCACAAATTGTACCAGAGACTACTATTTCTATTTATTTATTTATTTATTTTTTGTCACACCATATATTGACTTTGTTTCATTTACTACTGTTTACTGCTCTTTACGGTATTTAATATATATATATATATATATATATATATATATATATATATATATATATATATATATATATATATATATATATATATATATATATAATTTCATTATTTTGCAGGCATCTTTGCTCTACAGTATTTCTTTGCGTGTGCGTAAAACTTTTGCACAGTACTATATGTATATAAAGCTCGTGCGTAAAATAGGCTACGTATAATACAATGGCCCATTAGCTACGAACAGCTTATTACTATGCTGATAGTTTTATTTATTTTGTAAAATATATTTTATAATGCAAAAACGTTCGCTTGATCATTAAGCTTACCTGAAACAGCAAGCAGAGTGTTTGAGTCCACTGGAATGGACCACTGCGCTACACCCAGGACGAACAGCTCTCTCCAGGCGTCCTCTAACAGGATCAACTGCGAAAATAATTAGTGATCATCAAGTGAGATTTCTTCACAAAAACAATCCTAGCTCTATTTGTTTATGAAGTTTGCCTACCTGATCTTGTAACGGGAGTGTGGAGAAAGCGGGGACGCTCTTGGCCCATTTGATGCTCATGAACAGAAGGCGCGCGGCCGATTCACACACAGACTCTGTGGCCACTTCGTACAGATACATGGGCGTGCCGCTAACTTCATGTGGATACTGCAGCAGAGACGAGATGACACAATTTCTCATAAGCAAGTTTATTTGACTTAACAGTATACACACAAATGAAACCATAAGGAAATGATTACAAAACTATACACAGATCATAAAATCCAACTTCACGCATTCATTCAGTGTTGTTGGAAATGTATACTTATGTAGATATAGTCCTCATTTACCAATCATATATTGATACATATATATGTATACACACACACACACGCTCATTCACACCCAAGTGTATTATATTCCTAGCTTACTTTAGGAGTAGGCTGCGCGAGCCCGGCCATGCCCTGTCGCTCCGGCGTGCTCGGGACTGTGTTTAATTCCAGACTGTGAGTCTCGAGTTGAGTGACTGTGGTGAAGAAGTGCAGGCCCGGGATGGACGTGCTGGGAAAGTGCGAGGAGGATCCGTTCACCTCTTTGTGGCCCCGAAAGTAAAGCGCCACTTGCTTGCGGATGGTCGACGTCCTCGGGCCTCGCTCGTGCTGCACGGCTGTTTGGATCAAATTCAGCATGCGTGAAGGAAAATAATAAGTAAATAAGTCAATAAATTGCGCATTGAATCTAAAATGTTTTATAAGCATAGATTTAAATGCACGTTATTTTCCACATAGACATAGACCAGTAGTCTGTTCATTCACCGTCTTTATTCATGTTCACTTCCAGGCACTTCTTCAAGCGACACGCGCGACACTGGTTCCTGTGCGTTTTGTCCACCGGGCAGCCTCCCTAAGTGCATTAAAATATAACAAGAAAGGAATTAGAGAAGTAAGGGATCCGAGAGAGAGAGAGAGAGAGAGAGAGAGAGAGAGGAAACACAGAGAGACATCTTCCGAAGAGGGGAGGGGGACACTCCACAGGTATGGGGGGAATGGTGCAGTAATGACGGCCATTGACTCGCTCCCCTGCCGCTTGGCCAATAATCTCATTCCCGCCTACCGCTCTCCAAATCCAGCCAGTTAGATTGGATTACACCTGTTACACTAGACGGACCAAAGGGCCCTCAAAGGCACGGGAGGAGGCTCACTTCTTGGATAATCTTTCAATTATGAAAATAGACGCAATCTCTTTTCCTTCGAGGAACTGGGGGCGCAAATTAGCTAAAAGCTCTCCGCTTAAAAGGAGTCGATGAGCATCCGAGACTCACCTGAGTGCCCGATTTGCACACGTACGTCCTGTTTCTCCGTATACTCCTTTTGAAGAATCCAGAACATCCATCACATGCGTAAACTCCGTAGTGTTTCCCTGAACTTCGGTCTCCACACACTTTGCACGGGATATCCAGAATTCGACCTTGGAAATAATAATAATAATAATAATAATAATAATAATAATAATAATAATAATAATAATAATAATAATAATAATTTTTGCAAGTTCCCACCATTTACTAGAGTGCAACTGTTAGATAAACATCAGGTGAGATTTTAAAAAAGAGTTTTTCTTTTGCTCAACATGGTTCAGTCCAGTGCGTAAAGTAATTAAAAAAACAAACAAACAAAAAAAAAACCGTCTATATGAATATGATGTGACCTTCCCATGTGAAACCTGACTTAACCCACGTTCACTCAAGCCCTTTGATGAGCAGCTCAGTGTCTGTGGGAATCCAATCCAGGCCTCGCGCTGATGGTGCGTTTTGTCGAGGGAAACGTCGTGCCGCAGGTTTCCAATAAAACAATGGCGCGCTCACAAAGGCGACATTAGGGAAAGTGTTAACTTAATGATTTCCCCCCATTGAGCCTCGTCTGACTGGACCAATCTGAACAAGCTGCCAGTGCTGCTTCATAATGAAGCTCGACAGCTGCTTTCCTGCGCGCCGTCTCTGGGCCCCGCGGATTAGAGGAGTGACACAGCGGACCGGGAGTCAATACGCGCCTCCAATGAAGTGTATGCAAATGAGGATGAAGTAAATGAAAATTGTGATGTTTTTTTTTTTTTTTCTTGTGTGTATAAAACTTTCACCCCCCACTCCCGCACCCCCGTATTTAAATCCATTAATGGAGGTATATTTGCATGTATATGGGGAGTAGGTGGGGGTGTCGTTTAGAGAAACGGCCGTGTAATTACTGACATATGTCCACCTGCTCATTGATTTCGCGCTGACCCGTCCTAAAACGGTAGCATGGGAATTCAGATAAAGCTCAGCAAGCATTCAGTGCAAAACAATGACTTTCTGCTTTCTGCTATTTAAGGCGTGATGGTGAAAAAAAAAAAACCTCGTTCGTTCGAAACTAATTTCCAGGTAATTGTTTCCATTTTTTTTTAAATCAAAATTTTACCAATTTAACCTATTATGTAACTATAACAACTATAATAACCATAATAACTATAAGAACGCTTTAATCCTTTATGTTATAATTTTATTTAAATTCAAATTCAAGCGAGGCTACAATTATTCTACAAAGTAATCCCAGTTTACTTACTACTTAACCCAAAAACCAGAAATCCTAAAATGATGTATTTTCTGGAATTAGGCAGGAATAATGCTGGGTTATTATTATTATTATTATTATTATTATTATTATTATTATTATTATTATTATTATGAGATTCTCAATAAGTTTCTTTTTTACTGAAGCTTTAGGATTTATTGTCGAATTATGTTATGCTTTTGTTTTTGTTTTGAGGATCAGATATAGCTTACCTTGTTTTATCTTTTAATTTACACTTTACAAAAAAAAAAATCTACAGAAATTCACAGGATGGTTGCAGTTGTCTTTTTTAAATTTTACTTACACAACAGTTACAGCTACGCTGCCATCAGTATCATACATCATCATAATTTGAGATGATTGAAGAAATTTAAGGCTATAATTTTTCAGTCAGTGTTACAGAAGGCGGGTTTGTTTCGTGTTTAAAAAAAGAAAAAGAAAAGAAAAAAAAAACTTTGCTAACTTGCCCAGAAATCATTAATGTAATCAGCTTCAGGATTCAGCAGTTTGGAGGTGGAGTTGTGAAACATACAGACCTGAGGAGTTTGCTTATTATTATTATTATTATTATTATTATTATTATTATTATTATTATTATTTAGTTTTAAAAAGTACATATAGTATACAGTGATTATCAGGAGGATGTAACGCACTGTGAACTCAAATAAGAAGCTTATGAAAATTTCCTAAAAGCTTAGAAAGTCTAGGACAAAAAAAAAAAAATAATAATAATAATCAAATGAAATGATTACAAGACAAAATCTACATTTAAACTTAATTAAAACTGTCGTAATGATTATAATTCAAATGATTCATGAAGAAATAGTGCTCAAATGCTCAAACTTTTGTTTGGAAGTTTTACTTCGGCTGCTCCGATTCACTTCTTTACACCATAACGCGCACTATTGTTTTTATTTAAAAAAAAAAAAAAAGAAAGAAAATCATTTCCTAACAATACACATAAACATGCTATATTTAGTGTAATAAAATTAGCACTTTTATTAACACCGTGTAAGTATTTTTATACTGAGCTTCAGAAAAATAGTTTAAATACGTTTTAGACTGATTTACTGTATGTAAAATGCTAATTGCTCAGTTAATTCATTGTTCGTTTTTTGTGTGGTTTTTTTTATTTATTTATTTGTTTTTTGTTTTTGTTGTTTGCAAAACGGCATCGCACGTGCATTTTCATTGGCTTGAAATGAATTGACAGGTGCACACAAATACCCAGCATGCACACAGACGCCTAATTAAGCAAACCACCACCAGCTTATAGGCAATTATAAGTGTATCACATTCGATCATCTTAAAAAAAAAAAAAAAAGTTAGTTATGATCAGATGAACTTTTCAAAATGATACAAATCCGAAGTAAATGATGTCGTCTCAGTACACCTCATGCATTCTCTGACATACTCATAGAAACAGAGAAATAAACTACAATCATCATATAAAATAGCCCGGTTTCAATTTCAACCAAATGAATTAGTAAAGCAAAAATTATATCCCCCATAAACACCGCATTATTACAATTCATAGTAACTGTATGTAAATGTGTTATATGTTGTTATATGAATTTCCTAATTGAATATTATATGAACAAATCTGTAATATTTAAATCTCTTAGAATAACTGTAACTGTAAAGTGCGTGCGTGTGTGTGTGCGTGTGTGTGTGTGTGTGTGTGTGTGTGTGTGTGTGTGTGTGTGTGTGTGTGTGTGTGTGTGAAGAGATTAAAAGTAGATTACTTACTGGATTTGACGTTTAAAATATCCAAACAACCACTTGTTGAGCTGGCAGCTTTGCTCATCCTGGCCTTGTCTTTAACTTGCACTGATTTTGCACTGAAGCGTTCAGATTTCAAATAAATAAAATAGAAACAAACTTTTTTTCACTAATTGAAACAGTCTATAAACGTGTTGGATGATTGATTATGCAGGCAGGTCGCTTCAGTCTCTGTTTTTTTTTTTTGTTTGTTTTACTCAAGGCTTCTTAGGCTTTTTCGTTTCAGATCCTTTTTTTTTTTTCTCTCCAGAGTCCGGCCTTCATCTGAGTTTGCGTTGATTGTCGATTGATCTGGTTAAGATCCGAGGGATACCGAGGCAGATTCTCCAGCGAAAAAACTGCTGCATGTACCGGTGTATGTGCGCCCAGGCACCTTATCAAATCTCATACAGGAACCAAACATGAGCCAAGTGGGAAGAGAAAAAAACCCCCACACATATTCACATACACACACATACAAACACAAAAGGTAAGAAATGCCCGGCAGCCTGAAGCCTCGCTGACTTTGTGATGTGTGCCGTCAGATTAAAGGCTTTGGTAATATGTATGAGAAGTATTGGAGGAGAGAGAGGGAGGGAGGTAGAGAGCGAGAGAGAGAGAGAGAGAGAGAGAAGGCGGGTGGGAGGAGAGCCCGACTTCCTCTACCCACTTAGCCTTTCTACTTTGCGTCCCGCTTGCGCATGACGTCAGTGTCCTAGAGGAAGGGTGATAGTGGTGGAAGGGTGGTGGAAGGGTGGTGTTCTGCTTAGTTAAATGAAGTGAGGCAGAGGCAGACGGAGACACGGGCACGGACTTGATACTTGATCTGCTGCTGCTTGGGGACTGATTTAAGCGCTCACTGTACATGCATCACGCTGAGACTAAACTTGTTGTAGATATTCTATTACTTTTTTTTTTTTTTTTTTTTTTTTTTTTTTAATTATGAAAGTTAATCACGAGCTGATTATCTTAGTCAGACACACGCACCGCGCTGATGTTCAGTGCAGCCGTTGGCACGGTGCGTGTGCACCTGTTGAGCGCGCTGTGTATCCGCTGAATAAAGCTGTACTACATAAACGACGGGGATGTCTTTTACAACTTTTTTCCCTAAGTACTTCCGGCTTCCTTTTGGAATTCGCACTAGACTAACAAGTTGAGCGCATTAAGTACATTAGATACATGCGATGCGTACACCCTGCTCCTAACCAAACTGTGCGCAATCCAGACACCACAAGAGTGAACACGCTGCTCTCTCTGTCTCTCTGTCTCTATCTCTCTCCCTCCCTCTCTCTCTCTCTCTCTCTCTCTCTCTCTCAAACCAGAGTTCATTACTGGGTCAGTTTATCCACCACTGGAGACCCGGGTATTCTTGCTGTCTCCGCTCCGCGCGGTTTCCGATTTGCGCGCAGCAGTAACGCATACGCGAAGGCCGTCGCGCGTCAGTATTTTGTGCTTTAATGACGCAGCTTCCCACGCTAGACCCCCAGGGTCATATGGGGAGCCCGTAAAAAGTCTCAGGTTTAGGCCAAGCTGGCCGCGTTCGAGGGCGTATCGAATCGCAATTAGGCATTGTCGTGTGCGCCTTTTTAACGAGCCCTTAAAATAAATTAGCATTCTGTGACAGGTGACTGACTGCGTATGCAGCGGTTTGTTTTACACGATGACGCGTTTGCCTTCTGGGAAAAAAAGAAGCAATAATAATAATAATAATAATAATAATAATAATAGAGGGCCCGGTGGGAGTGCGCCATATTGATGGTTTTGATAATAAAAACATAAGAATCAAATAAATGGGATCTCAATATTTATTCAACAACCTTTAGAATACTTCATGTCTGAAGTATTCTCTCTCTCTCTCTCTCTCTCTCTCTCTCTCTCTCTCTCTCTCTCTCTGCGCTTTATATCCAAATGTCCCCACAAGGATAGGAATATCAGACAGTTTTGACCTTGTTGAACCATTTGACTGGTCCCCAAAAGGAAAACTGCTTTTTTGCAGCTTAAAAAAAAGAAAGAAAGAAAGAAAGAAAGGAAAAGTCAAAATGTTTTTTTTTTTTTGGTTATTCAGGATAAGTATAGGGTTACATTTAGGAGTAGGAGTAGGCATAGCATTAATTGGCTGCATTAATAATTATGTCAATGAAAGGTCCTCATGAGGATGGTAACACAACTGTGCATGTGTGTGTGTGTGTGTGTGTGTGTGTGTGTGTGCGCATATGTTGGGGTGGGGTGGTCCGCTGGTAGTAATCTCCTTAACTCTCTCTAATCCTGTCATTCAGAGATAGTCTTTACACAAACATAACCAACATCGTGGTTGCCCCGGCTGCTTGCTTTCACTTTTTTTTTTTGGGAGGGGGGGCTGACTCTCTTCTCAATAACAGTCAATGAAAATCTTTGACAAAGAACCATCAGATTGTGTATCTAGTTGTTGGTATGCAGCTACTCACGTAGTCCTCAAAGTTGAGTGGTGAACGTATTCCAGCGTCCATTGTTGTAACAGCAGGCTGTAGATGGAAAAGGATTAAGCTATATGTCTGTCTGAAAATGATCTGAGACAAGAAGTAACAGTTAAATCACCAGCGTTAAAGGAACACCTAACATCAGTGCTGCTGTTTATAAAGTTTAAAGGTTTGTGATGTGGATCGAAGGCTCTTGACAAATGATCAAACCATACAACCATCTGCTGTGTGTGTGGGTGTGTGTGTGTGTGTGTGTGTGTGTGTGTGTGTGTGTGTGTGTGTGTGTGTGTGTGTGTGTGTGTGTGTGTGTGTGTGTGTGTGTGTTTTTTCACATAACATCTTATTTTGTGTTGCATGTCTTCATATTTATTTTTGGTGACTGTGGATTGCTAGACTGACTTCAGGCCTACACTCTTTATTATATAGGGGGAAGCTTAAAGGTTAGATGTAGAACTTTTCCCTCTTAAAAAGAGTTCTAAGGGTTCACATTTAAAGAACCTTTTCCTCCCTAAAATATAAACAGTTACTACCTCATGCCTTGTGCCTAAGATGCAGTATAAAATTATTCTCAGAAAGATTGACCACAAATTACAAATTATCCAGCAAATTGTAGACAGTTTGAATCACTATTAGCAATCGTGCATATCTGTCATCATCATCATCATCTTCATCATCATCATTACCAACAAGTATTTGTCAGACACACTTAAACACCTGCAGTTTTACTCTCTGCCCATGGCACAGCACATCATCCTAAACAAGCCCGTGCAGACCCACCTCACCCACTCTAACTGGCAGGTTGATGGACGCTTTCTGACAAATCTATTTGGGGCAAATTGTCAGTGAGAAACTTCCGCCTGAGCTGGCTCGGACAAAACTGGCTGTTGGACGGACTAAATCCTGCTGCAGGAGGGTCGGGACAATGGGCCGTGAATGTGTTGATGTGCTGGCAGTGGCTTGGGCCTGACAATGGCCGGATTAATTGGTCCCTTGGCTGACTGATTTGAGATGGCTTCACTCGGGTCCTCTCCATGGGGAGCCCCATTGTCCTACTCCTGATTCCCACTTTTCACAAACTCCAAACAAAAGTCAATTTCTTTCTCAAGGGGGTTTGGGAAGAAGAGGAGAAATATCGGGCCCTCGTGTTTTCGGCTTCGCGAGAGGTGACTCAAAAAGGGTCGCTTTTCTTTCGTCTTCGTCTTAGTTTTTCAAATGGCTGACTTAACTCTCTTTCTTGCTTTCTCTTTCGCTCTCTGTATGTCTCCTTCTTTCTTTAAGTCACAGTGGCCCTAACCAGGCTGGTCATGTGTATAGAGGACACTGGAGAGGCTTTAGTATTGTGTAGCGTGCCGCCGTGGCACCTGTTGTGCTGAAGAGCCCACTCATTAATATTAAAATATCAGAGATGCCATCATGTTGCTGCACTGAAATCGGTCTGATGTCGGCCCCAGGACTCCCTGGGGACCGTGCTCTCTGCTTCAGGTCACTCATGACCCCCCTATTTCCAAACCCTGACATTTCTCTTGCTCCCACTTTTTTCTATCCTCTCATTATCATTCTCATTTTTGAAAAACCACGTTAACAAATTATGACAGCTGGCTAGAGAAGGGTTGGTTGTTCACACCAAACAGTTCAAAAGCCCAATATAACCAGACTTTATTTTACTGTAACTTTATTCCGTTTATCTGCTATGGCTTATTGATGTCCTCAGCTGACAGTTGATGAATGGAACATTCTAGAGAAACGATTTGCCTGCCAAAAGTTATCCAATCACATTGTGATTATAATAATCCTGAAATAATAGCAGTGTGACGCAATGCTGGATATTCACCACCATTCATTCTCAGTGATTCTCTATCACAAACCCTGAAAGAACAGAGGTACATAAATCCACAGAGTTACATAAATTCACAACTTCTGCTAAAGTTGTTTAGTCGTAGGCACACTAAAAAAAGTTTCTTAAATACTTATTTCTTCTGCATTCATGTGTTGGTAAAAGAAACCAGATTTTACATTTTCAAGCATTAAGTTTTTAGGTCATTCAAATTCAAGAAAGGAGGGTATTAAGTAATGGAGCATTTTTCAGATAAATACATCACTGAGACTGTCTCCAAAAGAACTGCGGCAAGATCTAAAAAGATGACTGAAATAACCTTCCAGCCAATTTCCTTTCAAAACTACATGACAGTCCCCCATAAGTTCATAATAGTTTTGAAAGGCAAAGTGTGGTCATGCAAAATATTGATTTGATTATTCACTGATTACTTCTGTTTTTTTACTGCTGCAAAAAATAGGTCAAGAGCTTCAGTTAATGTTCACATCAAACATCAGAATGAAGAAAAAGTGTGATCTCTGTGACTTTAACCATATTGTTGGTACCAGATGGGCTGGTCTGAGTATTTCAGAAACTGCTGATCTCCTGGGATTTTCACACACAACAGTCTCTAGAGTTTACACAGAATGGTGTGAAAAACAAAAAAAACACTGAGTGAGCGACAGTTCTGTTGGTGGAAACGCCTTGTTGATAAGAGAGGTCAGAGGAAAATAGCCAGATTGGTTCAAACTGCCAGGAAGTCTATAGTAACCTTGAGGTGGATGGGATACAACAGCAGAAGATCACATCAGGTTCCTCTCCTGTCAGCCAAGAACAAGAATCCGAGGCTATCCGAATCACCTGGTCATCACAGGGTACCGTGATGTAGTGCGGGATTTGACCTTCTCCATTAGGTGAAGGTGAGCTGGTCCAAGTTTGCCTTTGTAGGCAAAATGTGTCCAGTTACAGGAAATCAATAGAATGAACACAGCACTTTGAAGGCAAGTTGGGCTACCACATTCTGGATTAAATGCAAGAGACTGGCTTCCGAGTGGCAAAACGGACCCCTATCATCCCACGATTCACCCTATCATCCCATGATCACGAGTTCGATTCCTGATGATGTCACAGCCATCTGTGGCGAGGAGTCCAAGAGAACAAAACTGCCCATGATCTTTGGATGTGAGGGATGGCATACTTTCTCTTCCATAACAACCACAGCAACACTAACCAATCATAGGCATCTGTGAGCATGCAGAAGAGGGCAGATAGCACTTTCTTTATGACACTGTATAACAGCAGTTAAAAAAACAACAACAGTTGGCTGGTTTCATATGACCCAGAGGAAGCACGTGTTAGCCTTCTACATCCCAGGTTGCTAGCTGTCATATGGTAGCTGGTGGGAATAGCAATGACCTAATGGCATTCACAAGAAGATCAGCCAAGAGCAGAAGTGTCAATGGACGAGGAGTAGTAGAACTGATTATCCAGAGGGGGTTTTCAGTTTTATCTGGACTGAAAAAATGAGGAACGGGTCCAGAGAGAAGCCCAAAGTATCTACATGAGTGGTTTCCCTGGAGAGAAATTGTTAAATCATCTTGATGATGTACAGAGAAAACTTGCATGACTGTATAAGATCCACAACATTCTTGTATATATTCAGATCACAGAATTGTTAAAAAAAATTAAGGCATGGACATGACTGTAGAGTGTTAATTTGAAGCCAGACTGGTTGAGATTTTGTGGTTCTAGGTGTGGAAATGAGACAATTGATTGTAGACATCATGATCAAAGGTTTTTTGTGAGGAATGAAATAAATACAGTCAGTAGAAGCTCAGCTCCATGGCTCGGAGCTTGTGATTGATAGTTGGAAGGTTGACAGTTCAAATCCTGGCACCCCAAAGCTACCACTTTTTGGTCCTTGAGTAAGGCCCTTAACCCTCAATTGTGTTTGCCAAATTAATCATTTTATGTAAACAACATTTGGCATCTGCTAATGATGGATCTAGTCAGGCTTTTTTTTTTGTAGAACTGACTTTCTGAAATGCAGTCATACAGTTGTATGAAAAATTCTGGACACCCCGGCCAAATTAAATATTTTGTTGATTTTGAAGTGAAAAGAACTAAACACAACTGAGCAAAGTATTTTTTTTTAAAAGTCATTTTTTTCTGCAAACATTAATTCACAGTTGCTTTATTTTTGACAACCCTAAAACAACTAAAATTGTAATTATGGCATGTGCAAAAGTTTGGACACCCTTCCAGTTGCCAAGTCTCCCAAATTAATTAACTCATTAGGCTTTAGTTGACTCATTAGGACTCATTAGGTAGGTCAAAAATAACATGTCCTGACTCTTTACCTTGTGCTAACACTCAACGACCACGGGCTCCTGTAAGCGGCTGATTGAGGATCTAAAAATGAAGCTAATTGACACCTACAAAGCAGGGAAAGGCTATAAAAATATTTAATAGAAAAGCAAAACAAAACCCACATATGACACCAAGGACCTGCAGGAAGGTTTAGCTAACACAAAAGTGGTGGTGCACTGTTCTAGTCGGCAGTGCTGCTTGTACAAACACGACTTGCATGGAAGAGTCATCAGAAGAAAATCTTATCTGCAAACCTCATTACAAAAGTCAATGTCTGAAGTATGCAAAACAATATCTGGAGGAACTTTGGAAACAAGTACTGTGGACTGATGAAGTAAAAATGAAACTCTTTGGTCAAAATCACCAAATGTTTGTTTGAAGAATTTGATGATTTGATGAAAAGAACACCTTTTGAACTATTAAGCATGGGAGTGGAGCTATTGTACTTTGGTGTTGCATGGCAGCCAGAGGCACAGAAAACACGCACAGGTAGATGGAAAAACAAATTCCATTAAATATCAGCAAAATGGAAGCAAATGTGATGCAGAAGATTAACAAATATAGCCAACTGTACTCCTACATGCTTCCATGCTTTATTTTTCTTCATAATGTCTCTATATGCATTTATTGCGAGGTCATATACTGTATGATAGGATAAGATGAAACTGTGTTTAGAAGATTTTTCTTTCATTTTGTGCCCGTAAATAGGAAATGCAGCTAGTAAATAAAGTTGCAGGTGTTAACAACATTAAAAACATAAAAACATTTGTCGTTATATGTTATGTGCCGGATATTTGGTTGCTGACTGATACAATGTCTATATCTACACTTGGGATCTGGTGCAAGTTTAAAGAAAGAATTGCTTGCGTAACTGGCTTGTACTAAAAAAAATTGCACTGTCAAATGAATGGTGAATAGAGCAGCTATGACTGTGTGACGTTATCCTTTCTGACTGTGGGAAGATCACACCCCACTCATTAAGTGAGGAAGCTTCATTTTTTTGGGGATTAGACCAGGGGACGGACGGACGGTGTGTGTGTGTGTGTGTGTGTGTGTGTGTGTGTGTGTGTGTGTGTGTGTGTGTGTGTGTGTGTGTGTGTGTGTGTGTGTGTGTGTGTGTGTGTGGAGGAAATAAGAGGGGGTAGGTGTTAATGAGGGATACCATTGTTTTCCGAAAGATCAGTCTGGGTTTTTGTTATGCCCTTTTTTCCATGACTTGTTAGATAAGTGGATTAATAATATTCAAGTGTTATGCTTATTTCTGAATAATAGTCATTAACCAGCCTGTGACCTCCCTCCTTTTAATTGGTTGATCACTGATCGTGAAAAGGGGAGTAGCAGAACAGGTGGACTGTATAAACAGAAGGGCAGAGCAACTGTCTGAGCCAATAAGTGTCACTTCCCTTACAGTAGCAACTTTTATTTTCTATTCTTCACACAGGGGAAATCATAATTATACAGTTGCCAGACAGAGCGCAGACTTTTTTCCCCCTTTGTACCCGAATTCCTTCAAAAGCCTCAAACACAAATGGTACACAGAAGCCTAGCCCTTGCCCCTCACTCCTCAGATGCCGAGCTATCATTCATAACCTTTCTGCATCGCTCCGCAAAAGGAGAGGGAAAGAGAGGAGAGGAGAGGGAGGGGAGGATTGTGGGGAGGACCACTAACGCTTATTTAAAAAGATTTCCTTTATTGGACCATGTGCAGGCAGTTCACTCACAAAGGCCTTAAATGGGATATTTTCTGTTCCCTATAGTTGCTTTCCCTTTTAAGTGCCGAAGTGAAAAAAAAGTAAGTTTACAACTCCTAGCACAATGGAGCTCTTCACTCTCAGGTTGCTGAGACCCAGGCTGACCTGGGAAAGTTAATTAGGAGGCCAACAATGACCGAGCCTGAGCAAAATACCTCGCCTCTGCTCCAGCCAAAGATGTCATCCATTAATTAGGCAAATCTTTAAGGTGGGCTTATTGAATTTACAGAAAGGGAGCGGTTTGGGCGGGCTGCATTTTTTTGATCAGGCCCTCGCCCAAGACAATACCTTCTCCTGGTTAAGGAAAAGGGGAGGGGATTGTCAGAGAAGAGGAGGAAGAGAAAGGGAAGAAGGAGGGGAAGAAAAGAGAGGGAGAGAAAAAAAACGTATGGGTTGCAGAGCAGCAAGTCTCAATTGGAGTGACGACGGGGAGATTCACAGGGGGTTTAGGGGGGCATGCTTCGGCGATGATGTCATGCAAAGGCAACCTGGGGCCTTGGGAAGAGTGGAGGGAAAGAGGGAGCCATGGAGGCCACTTGAAGTTAACATTACTACATCTAGGCCAAAGCCTTTTCAATAAAGGACCCTCGCCTCATATACACCCATACACACTCTCTCACACTTACACACACACTCTTTTACTGGTCACCTAGCCTTTGTTCTTTTACAATCAGCATCATTAGTGTATTTATAAAAGTCACATCACGTTTATGGCTTTGACATCATCATCATCATCATCATCATCACATCTTATTATTAATTAGGTCTAAAGTTTGTCTCAGGCTGCATCTTCTGAAAAGTAAGTTAGGGGGTGTTTAGTGCCAAACTATTAAATAAAAAGTTTTCAGTCCTCTTATTTGAAACTTAACTGTGCTGCCACCTTTTAAATCCCATATACATAAATGAAATGCTCACACACTTGTGCACTTACACTTTCACCACCTCTTAACTTGGGTAAAATATACTTAATCAATAGGCTATAAAGTACAGTAGCTAAGACATTTCATTCACAGTTAAGTACACAAGTACCATGTAACATCACTACCAAGCCACGTATATGTATCATTTGACGCTACATATACATATGACATTTGAATAAATCCCATTTAAACTAAATATCGTTGGCCTTCACGATAGCAGATCTCTCTGTATACACACACAAAGGTAAAAATAATAATAAATAAATAAAAAATCCACAAGATCCATATCATTAGATCTTTTCACCATTAAATTAGAATTGAATTAGTTTGTAAAATGTTGGCTCTGGTGTCTGTGATTTAGAGAGTGCACTCACAGAGAGTTTGATTAAATGACTTTCTATATGTCAAAGCTCCTTGCATGTAGCAAAACAGTGTTTTGGTGCATTTAGCTGTCCTTACTTACGTGTTACTTTAGACAGTTGCATAAATTGCTTTGTCCATGGGCTTACCTTATCTATCACAGCACCCTCTTGTATTTTCTAGATGTTTCAAAATAGATTCAACATGATGAGCACTTACATTAGTTACTAATATTTCTGTGGCAATTGGCCTTCAGAAGATTTTTGCCCACCCAGTCTTTTGTAGAATTTTAAAAATCCGGATTTGAATATTTACAGTACTATGAAAAAGTATTTGCCCCCATTCTGATTTCTTATTTTTTTGTGCATATCTCATACTAAATAGTTTTAGATTTTCAAATGAAATGCAACATTGGATAACGTTTTTGCTTCAATAAATAACTATCATTTAAAAACTATTTTGTGTTTACTCCGGCTGCCATTGTTTTATCTTAGATTTTGTTTTAATTTCTGAAAAAAAAATGTAGTATAAGATATACACAAAAACAGAAGAACTCAGGATGGGCATAAATACTTTTTCACAGCACTGTATGTATTTACTGTGCAAAAACCTTCACACATCTAGAACACCAAATCATGCTTGAACTTATTCACAAACAGTAAAGATGTTAGCCTTCATGACATCACATTTTATTTTCTAACTGTTAGAAATTTTTAGAATTAAAGAATAGTCAAGGGCTTGAATACTACTGAGATGTACCTCTCCAGAGTTGTGTTATTTAAAAATAAAATCTGATTTAACACGTGCAGTTTCCTTGTGAGAACACCTTATCATTAAAGACCTGTATATAATTAGTTCTGATGCCTTTAACAAAAATACAAACGCACTAGGCTTTATGTGACTCACAGACAGGCAGTAAACTGTGGAAGGCTTTGAGCTGGTGGAGGACAGGACCTTTCTGGCTACCCTTTTGATATGAGAAGCCCCTCAACCCCTCAAGTCAAGCCCCCCCCACCACCACCACCACCACACACACATACACACGCACTACTCCCTCCCTCTGTCTCTCTTTCTCTCGTCCTCACTTTATCTCCTCATAGACCCCCTTACCTCCCCCGGTCCCTTAATCGGAGGGGTGGGACCTATGTGTGTGTTTTTTTGTTGTTGTTCGTCCAAAACAATCAGCCCTGGGCCCCATTACGGTCGCTGCACGTTCTGCTTTAATTGGCGCAAAGCTGGGAGCGCGCGGCCGCGGACTGACGTGAGCGCGCGGCAGGAGAAAAAAATATATACTTTTTTTTAGTTAAAAAAAATATATAGACTACAAATAATAAAGGAGTACTTTTATGACCATATCACAGCAGAAAAATGTTGTTGAATGTTATAATTTGTATCAGAAAAAAAAAGAGAAGATTAACTCTCCCCCAGATAGCAAATGACATCTGGCCCACATACCGAATGGAATGACGGCAATGACTCAACCTGAGTGTGGCTGGCTTCTGGGCCAGATGTGGGCCCAGACAAAACAAGCCTAAAACCGGCTTGTTGTGTGAGGGCCAGATACGGCCCATATGACCTTTGCCATTGCCAGAACTGAGCCATATGTACCATAGTTGGCCCAGATGAGGCCCAGAAATGTATGCTATCTGGGTCTTCTTTTTTTTTTTTAATCAGGGTTTTTTTTTTTTTTTGTATCAAACTGTCCTATAGCTTGCATTTATAGGTACCCTGACATCTTTTATGCTGTTTTGTCTACTTTTATTACTCTGACCTTAACAGAAAATGTGTCCAGCAGAAAGCTATATTCGCATATTTTCACAGGATCATCAAAATATGAAGAAAAGTGCGCGTTTATAAAGGGCAATATTTATAAACCGTAATAAACTGTGCAAAAGTCTTTTTATTTTTATATTTCCAAACATTTTTTCCAACAAAACATTTAATATTACAGTAAAATGTTTGTATGTCAGTAAAGAATGTAGCATATTACACAACACACATCACACACACACACACACACACACACACACACACACACACACACACACACACACACACACACACACACACACACACACACAGTATGGATTCTGGGATTTGCATTTTTTTAAAACATAATTAAAAGATTATGAATTGTTATGAATATTAAAGATTTTCTAAACACTGTTGTAACTGCTGTAAGAAATGAATTACAGAATGTAACTCATACAGACATTTTTACTTAGTGTACAGTGTTCATATTACTGTATATTAGCATATGGTGATGAGGATGATGATGATGAGGATGATGATGATGTTTGGAGAAAAAAAAATTCAATTCCTTATTGAAATGTGTTTTATTAAGGCCGAGAATGAATGTTGCTGGGATCTGCATGTAAAAAAAAAATCTCCAAAAGAACTGTTGCAAAATCTCCAAAATGCTTAAAACTTACCAACTAATTTCTTCAGAAAACTGCACAAAGTGTAGGCCTACCTGAGACAACTGCTGTTTTTTTAAGCAAAGAGTTGTTACACCAAATACTGACTTTGTTTGGCTTACTGCTGCACTTTAGCTAGTGTTTTTGTTGTTGTTGTTGTTGTTGTTGTTTTTTTGTCAACGTTTAATTTCTAATTATTTCTGAAGGCAAGTTTGCTTCACAGCATTTCTTTGCACGTGACTTCATGCATATAATGACATATAGTATTAACAGGGGCGTCGTTAGACCCTTTTTACTGATAAATCATTGTCTGATGAGGTATATTACAATAGACACGTCTGAAAATAGCCTTTCCTATTCATTGCACGTTATCATTTACATCATTTAAATTATTTAAAACATGAATGATGATTGTAACAACAGCTGAAGCGAAAATATCCCACACATCCTCTTCTATCACACGCCCCGCCCCCCTCGCTGTGCTCCTCCTCCCCTCACTTTTCCCCGTGGAAACGTCGACTTGCAGTCAAACGTCAATCCATAAATTATGAATCATAATACGACATTGTTGCTGAGGAGAGGTAACTACCAGGTTAACGCTAATCGCTGTGTTAATGAGTCGTGTGTGGATATTTGTATTTAATTGAATGAGGACATCCAGTTTTCCAGATCTAATTTACTTGGCACAGATTTGATGATAACTTTAGCTTATTAACTGCTAAAAGAATGCCTGCTTATCTTTTCTAATTTGGGATTCTGCCACAAACTATGTGATTTAGTCATCATCAGTGAAAGCTTTTTGAAGTGATTTGTTCATGTAGGGGGCTAGTTATAACTAGTTAATAAGTTAATAGGTTAATATATAAGTTGATATGTTAGTTCACTCACGAAAATGCTAGGTGTTTTTTTCAGTGGATTTAAAAAAAAAAAGTGTTAGCTGTACTGTTTGCAAAGAGTGATCTACTTAGTCCTACTTAGCTTATTTTTATTTATCCAGACGGATATACGAACTTATTACATTCCAGAGATGGCAGATGGAGAGAAGAGCATCATCAGTCAGGTGAGGGGAAGCAGACAGCAGGACAAACGCTGCATTTGAATGATCTACATTTCACTACCCCTCGAATATATTACCCAGATATAGTAAAAATGTCAAAGCAGCCTTACATTAATGTTTGTTGCATAATATGATTAAAGAAAATAAGTTAAATAAATAAATAAATACTATTCCCAAAGTCACCAGACTTGAATGCTTTGGTGCTGTTTTTGCAAAAAATAAATAAATAAATAAAAGAAATAAAAAATAAAATAAAAATAAAAATAATTCTTCACAGGGGCATGCCCCTGGACCCGCCCTAGAAATTTTCAAGTACTTTTGTAAAATTCTTGGGGAGCTTGTGCCCCAGTAGTGATCAAACTCTAGACACGCCCCTGAGTACTAATATAATGTATTAATCTGTGCATTGGATTTCCAATGTGTGTTTATGTTCTATTCCTTTATCTGTTTTAGCCCAATCATTAATGAATAAAAGAATCGCACGAATGCCATGTATGATTCCTTACACTATAGTGTAGATAGAGGAAGCCGTTGCTTCGTGCCCAGTAGTCGTGTGACAGAAGTTACTGAACTAACAAACAGCTGAAGTTGTTTTCATGTCTAGTTCTCTGCTGCAGGACAGAGTCAGGGCTGTGAGTTGTTATGAAACACGGCGTCTGTCCCGGTTTTCAGCTGAGCCACTGCGTATGAAGTCAATGCGGCCTTTGTGCTCTCACCCTGCGCTTTGGTAATCATCCAGTTTGCGTTTGGAGACTCGCTGGAGCTCAAAGGCGAGAGCCGAGAACAACACCGTCAACAGAGATTAACTTCTTCGTGACGCTTTGTTTCAGTCGCACCGATCAGTTGGAGCCAGGAAAACTTTTCAGAAACAATATGGACACCAGAAGAACAATACTATTAATATACTATCGGGGGTGCTAATAATGTTGACACATGTGTCTTTAGACAGTTTTTTTTCTGGCCTGACAAGTGAAAGTCAAAACTTTTGTTACTAAACCCTTGAAAATCCTTGAAATAACCTGACAATTCATGTGACATCATAAAAGGGGGTGTGGCCAACACCAAACAGGAACTTCATGTCTTGAGTTGAGAAAAATGGCACATGCAGTGACTTTTTTTTCCCTCCATAAGATTATAAAACTGCCATGATAATATATTATATTATATTTATATAATATAAATATACATATTTATTATACATATGCAGTATGTACATGGTGTATAATATAATAAACATAAAGCAGATGGAAAACATCATTTGGTAGTTTTGGACAGCATGGTTCAGGTTAATTGGGATAGTCTTAAAATATAATTTTGAGTGTTGAGTGTTGAGAGGACAATAGATAGGGGTTTAATGGATGCATGAAACACCACACTGCTATGGTTAAATAATTCTCTCAGTGTAATATGTTTTTACAGATTGATGTTGATTTGTTTTAAATAAAAATATTTAAAAATCCTGTGTTATGCTGCTACTACTGCAAGGAAGCATTTATATAAAATGTTATTCACATTTCAGTGGCGTTTTGTGTTTATTTTTTATTTTACTTAATCAAACAATTGGTTATGAATTCGGAGAATATTAAAGATTTTCTAAACACTGTTGTTGTTATTGCTGTAAGAAATGAATTACAGAATGTAACTCAGGCCAACATCTTAATATGCAGACATTTTTACTTAGTGTACAGTGTTCATATTACCGTATATTAGAGTATAGTGATAATAAGGAGGATTTCAGAAATCCTTTGGGTATTTTGCTTTATTCATGGAAAAGAAAGCGCAGACAAATTAGAAATTCAAAAACTGTCCCAATATTTCTGAATTCACCCTATATACACCAAAAGTAGTTCAGGAGTTAGACTGCAAATATACATTTATATTTATATAACATATATATCACAATGAACAAGTTAAGTTGGGAACAATGATTTCCATAATAAAAGAAGTAGCTCCTAATGGCCACCAGTGAGCGTCCTGATATTCCTGCCCCTAATGAGCAAGTTAGGAGCAATTAATTAGCTTGCATGACTCTCTTTGGTGGCTTTTAAGAAACGTCTGTTCACTGCAAAGCAAAGGTTTCTCTTCTCCAAGCTCCCCTCCTACAGTGTTGCCAGATCAGATAGTTCCCCTCTTGAGTGTGGTCTTTTTTTTCCATACCAAGATTATAATTTTTTAATCATAGTCTATTGGAAGAGATGGCTTATTGATATAATCAAACTGGGACAGCCTGACTTGATCATTTAAGCTAATAAAAGTCACAAGTCGACAGAATCGGAAACTCTTTAACCAATAAGTTAAAAATTTTAGTTTAAAGGAATTTAATTCCGCAAATTCTTGAGGGCAAGGACACAGAACATACACCACACACATTATATCACATATCCTATATTTTACGACTAATTAAAAATGCAATCTAACAAATAGCAGAAGTGGCATAGTGTCTGGAGCGTGTGATTACAAAAGTGAGTAGAATGTATTTAGACTTTAACCTAGTGTAATTACTATCATCTTAAATAGTGTAATTGCTACCAATCATCAATGATGAAAGGATAAGTATGTGCAAAGTGCAATTTGTTTAGACTTAAGGCTTAGCATATCGCACATTGCACATGTTTAACAATCTTATCTTATCAATAAGAGATCTGCCAAGCCTTGTATTGTTTATTATATGTTGGAGGTTATTTTTAGATTTGTGTAAATATATTTTGGGGCTTTTAATCTATTATGGTATGCATTAGGATAAAATTCACTCTCAAAAATTCACTCTTAAAGGTTCTTTAATGTTCTTTACAGCACCATAGGTTCTGCAAAGAACTTTCTTCTTGTCAAGAACTATTTTTCATTGTATAGGGTCCTTGAGTTGAGCTATACGGTTCTTTGGAGATTAAAGAAGTTCTTTATGTTTCATTATAGGTTCTTCAGTGCAGTGTATTGGTTCTTCAAGGTATCATCCCTTAACAGGTTAAAGTGATCCCTGTCAAATTCTTTGCGGGACTGGAAAAGGTTCTCCTGGCAGCATTCTTAAGAACCTTACTTTGGTTCCTTACAGCACTAAGGTTTTTTTTTTTAGAGAACATATGATAACATGGTTCCTTGTGGTACTGCTGTGAAGAACCAGTAAATAGATGGTTCTCTAAATAACTTAAAACATTTTTATTTGGTTCTTATTGGAACATTTATTTTTTGGGAGTAAAAAAAAAGTCTGTACTGTTTTGTCTACTTAAAATAGTATAATTGAACATAATCAATATTTATTTTTGAAATCTTTTTAATTTTGTGGGATATTGAAAATGCTGAAACAGATGATTTCGTTAAAAAAAGGAAAACATTTTTGAAAACATTAATTTGCTTTGCAATATATAAAGATTGAAATTGAAATTCAATTCAATTCAATTTTATTTGTATAGCGCTTTTAACAATGGACATTGTCCCAAAGCAGCTTTACAGAAATATATAAACTCAGGATATAGATTTTAAATCTACGAATTTATCCCCAATGAGCAAGCCAGAGGCAACGGTGGCAAGGAAAAAGTCCCTGAGATGATATGAGGAAGAAACCTTGACAGGAACCAGACTCAAAAGGGAACCCGTCCTCATCTGGGTAACACCGGATAGTGCGATTATAAATAAATAAATCCCTTCTATAAATGTACCAATACTACATGGTCAAATAGCAGTTGTGTAACCAGGAAAATTCATTAGAGTTTTTACTTAAAGTCTGTTTGTTTGTGGCAGTTGCAGTCCTAGCCATCATAGCATAACTGTTCATATGAATTGAGGTCCAAAGCCATCTTTATGGTTTTTAAGTGGTACCATCCTCAGTAATCTCAATGATCTTTAGGCTGCACCGTGTGGGGCCATCCTCAGCAGCAGCATGTGACTTCCAATTGATGAGAACTCCAACCAGAAGTAGGGCATCAGGATGGATTGCAAGAAATGTATTACAAATGCATAATCATCCTTTTTTTAAATCATGCCTGCACCTCTACATCCTTATTCACCACCATCACCACCATCACCACTACCACCACCACCATCATCATCATCATCATCATCATCATCATCATTTTCCTCATCCTCAATTTCTTTATTTCACTTTCTCCCTGTAGACTTAATACAATCACTGTACCCCCATCTTCAACATCTTCCTCCTCATTCTCACTTGCTCCCTGTAGGGTTGCTCATCATCTTCCTCATCACTTAATGCCACTAAATCTCATCCTCATTATCATCCACTGGGAGTGTTACCTCTGCTTTATACTACTCTGAAGTTCAGTAGAACAATGAGGCATTCATCTTATATATAGCAGAATAATGTACAATAATTTTATTATAATATATAAAATGTATGAATATACTGTACATAAATGAAAAAAAATAGTTAATTCATGGCTATAATGCAAAATCATTTAGATTTTTCCAACCACATTGTTTGCAAATGCAACACTTATATAACCACCTAATACTTTTGTTATGGCCAAGTATGATTACATTATGGTACGTTGTGTGTTGCTTCAGGGCAACACGCACATTTTTATAAATTCCTAACAGACATTTATATATTTTTGATATAAGGTTATTCAAAATACATCTTGATTATCAGTAAACATGGATCACATTTTTTATCTTAATGGAAAATGACTGGAACATTGATTAAAGGGTCAGTTTTTATTAGAGGAAATATGGTTCTGCAGGACATGTGCACACCTGCTGAAAAAAGATTCAAAATGGCTGTAAGTGGATCACATGACCAATTTGTGCGTTTGTGTTAGTGAGCATTGAGTCCTCCACCCTTGATGTAGAATGGACTCAGAATATTAGTTGCTGTTTTTTTGTTGCAGCAAATCGAATGTGTTCATGGTACCACGGAAAGTTAAATTAAAGGTGCAATAGTTGATTTTTTTTTATTCCTTACTTGAAACGTATGTAGAACACGATAAAAAAAACAACAACAATGGTTCAAGCCTTGGTCTTAGAAAAAACACTGATTGTACAGACACGTTCGGGGCCACCGTAGATCCTGGGAGCAGAGCTTTGTGAACATGGGCGGGAATCATTCGAATGTCAAACCCACCAAAATATTAGCGACCTAATCTTATTTTATACAAATTAAACATGAATTAATCGATCATTTATTAATTAAGCGTTAATCTTACATACTGCACTTTAAGTGTTTGCGCTGGAAACTTGACCCAATCTGGCAACCTATCAGCCAGAAGAGCCAAAACCTTGATCCTCATCTGCTGTCATCTCATCCCCTCAGCTCGGGCCACTTTGGCCGGTGTGAGTGGGGAAGTCAGGCTTAATCTCCGAGAGGAATCGCGACTAAGGAGAAGCGACAATAACCAAGTCGTGCGTAAAAGATGGAAACGAAATCTCTATTATCGGCTCCGGCATTTCCCAGAGACGCGGGCTGTTTTTTTGTCATTCGGGTCAGACACCGAGGGAAAGAGGAGGAGGATTTGTGGATCGTGGACTCACACGACGGACAGAGAGAGAGAGAGAGAGAGAGAGAGAGAGAGAGAGAGAATAGGCTATGCATTTGCAAAATCCCCAGTCCCATGTCCCATCCTGCCGTAAGCATTAAATGCGGTGTGACTTTATGTTGTATAGCCAGTCCGAAACAAGAACAGAAGCACAGTGCTCACCCAAAGAAACTCGGTTTTGGCGGATTAGGGACGGGCCGAAAAAACAGAGAAAAACTTCTGCATAACTTTACAGCTCCTCTGTTTCCAAGGCCAAGTTTAGAGAACGAGGTCAAGCACACAGGCAATGGTTAACCCTTACTATCCACAAGCGCCTGAGGACGCATGGGGGAATAATCCAAATTACGCATGTACCCATACTACCACTACTACTACTACTACTAATAATAATAATAATAGTAATAATAATAACTTTTGCGATTTGTTTGAAACAGCAGCTCTTGTGTTATTGCTGACTGTGCAGTTTTTACTCTCTGTTGTATATCCCAGGCACATCATACACTAGGAAAACCCAACTAGCAGCAAATTAAAACATCTCAGCTAAACAACCCAGACATTTTCAGTGTCAGACAAAATTTCCAGAAATTAGTCATTCATGTATAAATTATTATTGTGCACTCAACTGAACCCTAACATGGGGCTGGTTGGCACAGTTATAAAAACTTATAGAAATAATCAAAGCTTTTAATTTAACCACAAGTTAAACCACAGGTATATAACGTTTACCAAATAATGTCACGGAGTAGGCAGATTATTATTATTATTATTATTATTATTAGTAGTAGTAGTAGTAGTAGTAGTAGTAGTAGTAGTAATAGTATTTGAACTCCTGTTTATTGAACACTCGCTGCGAAATTACCATGCATGGGGGGAATGACTTTGATCATCCGTTTGAGGATTTTTACACATTTAACGGCGCAGTGTTGGCGAGCTAAAGCCACAATCCACTCATGGAGAAAAAACAGCGCTTTTACGGCCAGCATTGCAGTTCTCGCCACGCACGAGACACGAGAATAGGCCTTAATACGCTGCATTCTGCGCTGCACGTCTCCATTAGCTCTGATGACTGCGGAATTGCCGTGGACTGCAAGTTATCAAGAGGCGCTAATTTCACATTAAAGACCATTGACTGCAGTAGCTTGATTCGAGGGTGTATGACAATTACCACAATCAGAATCGGGGCCCCGGATCGTTTACCTTGACTCCGTAATTATTTTTTTGTGGCCGCGCGCACTCGGAAATTGCACAGTGTCAAAAAAGCGGGCAGCGCGTGGATCGCTGCGACAGAAGCTTTCATATCATCTCAACATGAAAGAGGAAGGGCGGGAGGGGGGGGTATATTTGCAGTATGCTTTTTCTGTCACTAGCTGATTTGGAAATACTGTGATGAGGGAAACTTGGAAACTCAAATGACTTAAATAGAGAGAGGAACAAATATGCGCAGAAAGTATTAGAAAGATTTGAGTTGGTTTATTCAGACAAAGCATTGTGCGAAATATCATATGGCATTCCCATACCCTCATATCCCAGTCTCCAGAAGTGGAGTCATGCAGAGTGAGTGTGTGTGTGTGTGTGTGTGTGCGCGCGTGCGCATGGTGTGGTGACCCCAGTCATCTCTAATGTTCCAGCTGCAAGCTGAGAAGCAGAGCAGTTCACACTCCATGTGTAACCCCCCTCTCCAGGCCTGAGGCGAGCCAGAGAAACAGCTTTTGAAGATGTGTTGACCAGCCTGTCATCACTACAACACCACTACACTACAAAGATGCTGGCTTTTGCACTTTTCACCTTATAACAGTCTGGTTGGTCTTTTTCATCTTACAGCTCCTCTGTCCCCAAGGCCAAGTTTAGAGAACGAAGTCAAGCACACAGGCAGTGGTTAACCCTTACTATACACAAGTGCCTGAGGACATGTGGGGGAATAAATTATTCCAAATTATGCATGTGCCCATACTACTACTACTACTACTACTACTACTACTACTACTACTACTAATAATAATAATAATAATAATAATAATAATAATAATAACTTTTGCAATTTGTTTGAAACAGCAGCTCTTGTGTTATCGCTGATTGTGTGCCGTGGGCACTGATGCACCCCCATACCATCACAGATGCTGGCTTTTGCACCTTATAACAGTCCTCTTGGTCTTTTTCATCTTTGGCACGGAGAGCTCAATGTCCGTTTTTCCCAAAAACAAGCTGAAACGTGGACTCATCTGACCACAGCACATGTTTCCACTGCCTTTCAGTCCATCTGAGATGAGTTTGGGCCCAGAGAACCCGGCAGCATTTCTGTATAGAGTTGATGTGTGCGTTCCTCCTTGTGTAATAAAGTTTCAGGTTGCATTTCTGGATGCAGCGGCGGACTGTGTTAAGTGACAATGGTTTTCCGAAGTACTCCTGAGCCCATGTGGTTATATTTATCACAGTAGCATGATGCTGCCTGAGGGCTCAAAGGTCACGCACATTCTACAGTGGTTTCCGGCCTTGCCCTTTACGCAATGAGATTTCTCCAGATTCCCTGAATCTTTTCACACTGTAGATGGTGAAAGACCTAAATTCTTTGCAATCTTGCATTGAGCAATGTTCTTTTTGAATTGACTGACAATTCACTTAAAGACTGAGCTTTTGGTGGATGCTCCTTTTATGCCCAATCCTGATACCCTTCCCTGTTACCAATTAAGCTGATCCTCACAAATGGTGTTACTTGAATATTCTGTAAACTTTTCAATCTTATTTTGCCTCTGTCCCAACTTTTTTTTGAGTGTGTTGAAGGCATCAAATTCTAAATTTGTTTGTATTTACAAAATACAATTAAGTTGGTCAGTGAAAACATTGAATATCTTTGTACTTTTGTCAATTAATTAAAGTTTCAAGAGACTTGACAAATCACAGATTTTTGTTTTTATTGCATTTTAGGGAAAAAATCCCAACTTTTATGGAAATGGGGTTAGTAAAAAAGAAAATGTTACAAAAGGGCTGTGTGAATATGAATACATTGGAGCCTCAAGCAAGACTGTTGTTCGTCTGCATTAAAAACACTGTGACTTAACTTAGAGCTGCCCACAGGATCTGTATAGGAACTTTATATTTGACCTGACTGCATCTCGTATTAGTTCCTTGTTATTTTGTTCTCCTTATCCTTGCACACATATCAATCACACTTTCTATAACCAGACCAACATGCTCGAGCTCTCCTTTAAGTAGCACTCATCAAACCCGAGGCTATGATCATTAATCATTTGCAATTATTCACTTGGTCGATGCTTTTATCCAACGTGACTTACAAGTGAGGCAAAATCCAATTGAAGCTTTGAGCTGAGAAGCTGGAGATTAAGTGTCTTGTTCAAGGACCCAATAGTGGCTCTCTTCGCAGTCTTAGGAAGTGAACTCACAACCTTTTGGCTATTACCAGAAATGTCAATCACTAAGCCATCACTGCTGATAATCATCCTGCACCATACACTCAGAGCTATATGCAGAATGCTTATTTAAATTGTAGCTCCCTAGTGTCAAAACATGAGCCTGTGGCTAATAAATACATCTACATGGTGTAGACGCTATGCTCAGATCTTCATTCTGTCCTTAAAACAATGTGTACTGATTGTCTCCCCTGTAGTAGGAGACTGCATAGCCAATCCACCTGCCAGGGATTCTAAAAACTAAGCATCTAGTGGCCATAAATGATGGCCAAGAGATATCAAAGTTGTGCCCATTATCTGTGTAACTTGAGCCCCCGACTTAATATCTTTTGAGGTCATCATACATAATACATGGTCGAGATTGGATACGCAACATTCCAAGAAGCAACGTGTAATATTATTATCATCTCAGTCATGCTTAGATTCCTGTAACCATAATATAATTCAACTGAATTCTTTGTTTCAATCACTTTAAAATACACCAATTCACTCATTTTAAAATATACCAACTGCCGCACAAATGAAGTATTTCTTGGCTACAAAATAGATCTCAATAATCGCAATTAAAAAATAACCCTCATTGTCACCTCTGTGACTTCGTAGGTTAATACTGTAGACTTCATAAATCAGTTATTCAATTAGCTGTTAAATCCAAGATTATTTTCTGTCAGTGGCTTAACAAATTCAATCAAGATGTTTAGATTCTTTACTATTTCTAAACATCATTAAAAATCAGTCGTTCTTAGAGTCAGAGTCTGTAAGCCAGGGGTTCTGTGATATAATCATTATTCTTATTCTTACTCTTTTCTTATTATTATGTCTGAAGTTCATTATTGTTAATGATGTGACCATGGATATGCCCATTAAGTGGTATCTACTGTTATGAGAGTTGTTAAAGGTATTATTTATTTAGGCTATATGGTTTTAAACCTAACTGAATGATCACTTACAGCTAGCATTTCTTTTAAGCAGGAATTAATATTTCGTATAAGATGATGTTCGTTTCATAACCTAAAGCTCTGCAACTTTAAACAAAACATAAATAACATGACCTTGCAATATTAATAGAATTAGGAAAACTGCAACTGCTGTTTAGCCTACATGATACAAACACAGCTGGTTTGGGTTTTGTAGCTGGAAAGTTCTGGAATGAAAATCTTATTGTTTTAACTAAAATAAGTGACAGGAGCAACAAATAAAAAATATACAGCAATAATAAATTGATATACAGTAGTGCACTGCAGTTTATACAGTACAGCGAAACACTCAGTGATTGGTTATGTGTAGTAACAACTTATACAGGGACTTGTAGGTCGGATGCTCCACATAAATGACTTTTAAAAAGTGTAATTGTTGACGTGAATGTGCCGTAACTACATTTTCTGACACGGAACAGCAGACTTCCTGGTTTCTCAGTAATATAACAAGCTTCACGTTTTTTCTTATTAACGCCTTCAAAAGTGAGAAAAAAAAGAGAGGCTGGTTATAGCTGTTAAAACGTAACCTAAGTAATAATGTTAACTGACTAGGCTCATGGACATTCCACAACATTAAACGTAAATATAAACGGTTAAAATTACGGTGTCTTTTTTTAATTAAAAAAATATTGTAATGGTTGTTAAACTGCTGTGGTGTAAGAGGAATGAAACATTTCAGGACGTCCTTTTATAGCAAAACAATCAATTTCAGGTGGAAAAAGTAACTCCGCTTCACATCAGGCCACATCACACTACACCGCCATTAATTATTTTCCTATCACAGCATGCCCCGGTGTGTTTTATTCCTTACTTAATATGCTATGATTCTAGAGCACCTAAATGAACTAACATTTCTTGTGGTGATATCTAGGAAGTGGCTGTGGGGATTTGTGTTCATTCAGCTACAGGGGCATCAGTGAGGTTGAGGTCAGGCGCTGATGTTGGGTGAGGAGGCTCCGGTTCCAGTTCATCCCAAAGGTGTTCAGTGGGATTGAGGTCAGGGCTCTGTGCAGGACACTCGAGTTCTTCCACCTTCTTCCAACCTTAACACACCATGTCTTCATGGAGCTCGCTTTGTGCACAGGTGCATTGTCATACCCATTGGAACAGGTTCCACTGAAGGGAAATTGTAATGCTACAGAATACAACGTGTACAACAAGCGCTTCCAACTTTGCTGCAACAGTACATACAGGTGTAAGGGTCAGGTGTCCATATACTTTTGGTCATATAGTGTAGCTTGGAGGATAGGGGAGCTGGAACTATCGACAAGTTCCTCAACTCGTCCGTTTGTGTCTTCTCGCGAGATTTTAAATCACGTGATCAGTGTCAGAAAATGAAAACAGGAAGTAGTGTGCAGTAGGAAGGGACCAGAAAGAAAGAGTTGAAGACATTTGAGGTTTTAACCACCTTTTTAAAAATGGGGATTTTTACAAGTTACAGCTGTATGTTGTCTTTGTTCTTCTGTGGGAATCTGATGTTAGGTGAGATCTCCGTCCAGGCAGCAGAACCGAGTGGAGACGAAGAGCTGAAAGCGCCTGCTTTTAAGGAGAACAGCTACTTTCCTTCTCTCAGTCTGTCGGCTTACTTCCCGGAGGAGCTGGAAATGAATGATTATTGCCGGGACTTGCTGCATGAATTCGGTCAGAGATATGCAAGCTTATCGAGCTGTCTAGTGTCCAACGCACGTCCCGTTACATTGTGTCAGAACTGTTATAGCGGTAATAACAGCTTCCAGGAAATATATGTAAACATATCAAAAGCGGTAAGTGTATTTTTTTTTTTTATGGGTTTTTAAAGACACTTAATATTTGGTTTACTGAAATTCAGGCGCGTCCCAAATTACTCTATAATGCACCTACATAGGATGTGTTAGAATGGCGTGCACAACAGTTAGTGAACTATATGTGCACTACAGAGCTATTTGAGATACAGCCCTTGTTTTGCAGAAGTTCCCAGCCTGGTCACATGCACGACAAACTCGTGATGTGCATCACACCATTTCACCAATCAGAAACAACCAATACTGCTCTTTCAGGTTAATCTCCATTTATATCAGACATATCAGACTGTGCACAACATTTTACTGAGCATTACCAAGACAACATCTTTACACAGATCACTTTAGACTGTTTATATAATACATCCTGTTATGCTTTTTTTTTTTTTTTTTTTTTGGAGAAATGTTATGGAGTATCTTTCTGCTTGTTTTTTAGCAAGACAGATTCATTATATATATTATTTCACTCATCATTCATTCATAAGCGCTTTATCCAGGTCATGATCGTGATGAATCTGGTGCCTGTCCCAGGAACACTGGGCGTGAGGCAGGAATACATCATGAAAGGGTCACCAGTCCATCAGGACACACACATTCATACACACAAGTACCAGCATGTTTTGAGAACCCAAAGGAAACCCACGGGGACATGCAGAGAACACGTGAAACTCAAGCCCTGGATCGAACCCTTGAGCTGTGAGGTGGCGAAACAGAACGCTGCCAGTTATTATTTCACTTATCCTACAGTATATGGCCAAACGTATGTGGACACCTGACCATCACACCCATATGTGGTTCTTCCCCAAACTGTTGAGACAAATTTGGACGCACACAATTGTATAGAATGTCTTTGTATGCTGTAGCATTACAATTTGGAACTAAGAAGCCCAAACCTGTTCCAGCATGACAGTGCCCCTTTGCACAAAGCAAGCTTTATGAAGAAAGACATGGTGTGTTAAGGTTGGAGTGGAAGAACTTGAGTGTCCTGCACAGAACCCTGACCTCAACCCCACTGACGCAACACCTTTGGGATGTTTGCACACCAAACCTCCTCGAAATCCCAACATCACCACCTGACCTCAACATCACTAATGCTCTTGTGGCGGAATGAACAGAGATCCCCACAGCCATGAGACCAAGATTGAGCTTTTTGGACTGAACTGCAAGCGTTATGTTTGGCAAAAACAAAACACAGCACACCACCCAAACCACACCATACCTACTGTGAAGCATGATGGTGGCAACATTATGTTGTGGGGGTGTTTCTCTTCAGTGGGGACTGGGCAATTGGTCAGGATTGAAGGGAAAATGGATGCTGCCAAGTACACCCAAATTCTTGAGGAAAACCTGCGGCCCTCTGCTAGACAACTGAAGATGGGCAGGTGGTTCATCTTCCAGCACGACAACGACCCTAAACACACCGCCAAAAAAACTACACAGTGCCTTAAGGATAGGAAGGTGAATGTCCTTGAGTTGCCAAGTCAGAGCCCTGACCTAAATCCAATTGAAAATCTGTGGATGGACTTGAAGACAGCAGTCAATCGCCGTTCACCACAAAATGTGACTGAACTCGAACAATTCTGCAAGGACGAATGGGCATATATTCCCCACTTTAGGTGCGCAAAGCTAATAGAGACATATCATAACAGACTGATGGCTGTAATTAAAGCAAAAGGTGGCTCTACGAAGTATTAAATCATGGGACTGATCACTTTTCCAACTCTGTTATTCTAGTTTTCTTTTTTTTTTACGTTTCCGAACTGTTGCCTTTTTACGTTACTTGAATGTTGTAAGGCAGAATGTGTAAATAAAGCTGGAACAACAAAAAAAAAATTTAATGGGTTTTGATTTCAGGCTGTAAGACAAAAAATGTGACTATTTCAAAGGAGTACGGTGATTTTCTATAGGCACTGTACACAATTATTCAGTAGTAACAAATCAATCCCAAGGCCAAAATTGGCTTGTAACAATGGATTGCTTTGAGATTTGATTTGGATTTCCAATGGCGTAAACGCGGCATGACCCAGATCATGCCTGTGAACGCAACTCATCTTACACCACGCTACCATAGCAACAGTAATTTTCCAGAGAGTCGACTTGACTGTGATGATTTTCTGTATTGGATCAGAACAGACCAGGGGTTAGACCTCTGATCTCCACATTGTATCAAAAGATGAGTCCGTATTATTCTTAAGAAGATGTCTGATTGAATAGAACAAGCCAAAAAACAAAAATTAATCACTGTTTAGTGAAAGACCATAACTTTTCTTCACACAGATGGGGCCTGGGAATGTGAGCTGTGAGGGTCTGCTGCACTCAGATAGGCTGATGCTTCTGGACAATCTTTACAGCGGCTTAGAAGACATCTGGCAGTCGGCTGAATGTACCAGTGAGTGTCTGCATTTAATTATAAAGTGTTTTTTGTTCAAGATCATCTCACACAACATAAGCAGTATATGCATATATCAAACCTGGTATTGGATATGTGTGTGTCCTGGTTTTGTAGTATCTGTCCGCCGTGTCTGTGTGCTGTGATTGGTTGTTCCTCTTGAATTTGTGAATATACGGTACCGTGCAAGAGTTTTAGGCACTCTATTTTTTTTTAGTACAAGCTTTGTTATAGATTTTTTATTTTATGACTTTTACATTATCAAGTCAGTACAAAAACATTTTAGATTCCCAAACATTAGTTTTCTAGCACAAAATTAAATGTTACAGATAAATGTTTGTATGTCATTAAAGAAAGCAGCATATTACGTTAGAGACACTTTTCAGACAAAAAACACAATGAAGGCTGCTGGGTTTTGCTGCAGAAAATAAGAAGGAAGTGCGACAGTCAAAGTCTCCAGAAGAACTGTGGCTGGTTCTGCAAGATGCTCAATAAAACTTACCAGCTCATTTCCTTATAAAACTGCACAAATTGTACCGGAGACTACTATTTTTATTTATTTATTTATTTTTTTGTCACACCAAATATTGACTTTGTTTCATATACTATTGTTTACTGCTTTTTATGGTATTTTTTAAAAAAAATAAATTTTTAATGTAGAAACATTTAATTTCATTATTCTGAAGACATCTTTGCTCTACAGCATTTCTTTGCATGTGCCTCAAACTTTTGCACAGTACTGTACATCCAGCTTGCAATGGGGGTTGTTGTAGACAAAATGTAAAAAGGGATGCATTTGTTTTTTTGTAGGGTTGTTTGACTGATTTAAAGAATGCCTATACTATAACATCGCTTTGTTTTTGTGTTCTCCTCAGAGTGTCTGACCAGTGATCAGAAAAGCGTGTCGAATACCACACTTTACTTCATAGATCGACTCAATCAGTCGCGGACCTGCTTTGAGAAATACTCGCAGGTAACGTCACGTAGTAATATAAATAGATGTTAATATTGTGGGTCGTAAGACAGTAACTAAAGTTTGCTTGGTGTGTGTGTGTTCCACAGGGGAACCATTCGGAGCTGTGTGTAGAGTGCAGGACCTCGTATAAAATACTCAGTGATCTGTATAGTAAAATGTCAAAAAACAACAGTCTGTGTATTGATGTGGAAGATGCGGTGAGCACTGATCTAAAGTACACATTCTAAATACATACAAGGCATTTCCTGTGTGCATTTTGTTTTCCTATCCTGCACATTTGAAGGTTTTCCTTCTATAACGCATCCACTGATCAGCACGGAAAACTCTAAAAGACCCGCAGTTCATTTTGTTTCATCTTCAATATTTCAGAAGCATTCTAACTTTTCTCTTTGCTCCGCCATTTCCTAGATGAACATGACGCGGCATTCGTGGAGCAAGGAGTACAACTGTACGTTAAAGCGCGAGGAGAACGTGCCAGTCATCGCCGTGTCCAGCTTCATGCTCTTCCTTCCGGTCATCTTCTACTTGAGCAACTACCTGCACTCGGAACAAAAGAAACGCAAGCTCATGCACCGTAAGTATCTCTCTCAGCTAGACTTGGTGTTGCCTACGGGAGAGGATAGAGAGGTGTGTTTCCAAACAGCATTACAGAGATTATTCACTGTCCATCAGGGCAACAAACAGAAACATAAGAGAGGAAGTAGGAAAAGATAAGCGCTGTTGTGTGATGGAACGGAAAAGCGTTTGCTCTATATTGATACCGAAGCCATTCTTGGTCAGGAGTCTGAGAGAGCGTAACTGGTCCACAATTTGCGAGGATGGCTTTCCTCTGTCACCTGTCAATCCTCTATATGCAAATGTGGGAAGTTCGTGTGTTTTTCGTGTTCTGCCTTCATGTGTCTCAGAGGAAGCTCATGTTAGCCTTCAGCATCCCAGGTAGGTAGCTGTCATGCAGTAGGGGAGGACGAACCAGTGGGTGACAACTAAACTGGGAATAAAATGGGGATAAAATTGTCAAAAATAGTAATTGGTGAATGTGTGCGTATTGGGAACTTCAACCTTAACCTTATCTCAGGAAGACAATATAGATTATGGACATACCAAGGGTGGACAGAATGGTTGTCCTGAAATTAGGCTAAAAACATGGAAGCTATAATACATAATACACATAACGTATGGCGAGTGAGTTAGCTAGTTAATACAGACTTCAGGAAACCAGCTAGTTATGATCATTATCGTCAACAAAGGTTGAAATGTAGCACAATGTGCTTGCAACAAGTCATAGTTTCAGCTATGAGATTTGGTGTTCTGTCCTCGCATGGCAAGTAATCATTAATCTGTGAGTCTGGCTAGCCTCTTTATTTTTTTTCTCGATATGTTTAACTGTCAGGTGATTGCACGTTATGCTTAGTAGGAGACTTTGCACTGGTTTCTACAGTGGCTGCAGGTTTGACTCCTTACCTGAAGTTTAATAAGGTTATTATTGTTCGTATTAGTGTTAGACCATTTTCTTATAAAGCACATTACCTAACGTACCGATCTGATTATTCCTGTTCAGCCAAAAGAGCCAAGTCCAACCACAGCCTGATGAGTATCCAAGACAAGTACAACTGAATGGAGGAGGAAGGGAGGAGGTCATCCTTTACATTTTTCCAAAAGGAACGTGCCTGGTGGATGTGAGCTGGATTGTAAAATATCCATGGACTTTATTAAATTGTTAAAGTAAACATCACTTATTGTGAATATATTTGTCAAATATTTTGTGCTGATTTCTCCCCCCCCACTGTTTTGGTGATCATGTGAATGAATGCAGTATGTTTATGACAGGATGGACTACTCCATAAAGATTTGTGACTTTGCTGACAAGAGCTCTGGGTGAGACTGGTTATGCCGTCATCCCGCTGCAACTAAGAGAACATCTTCATGCCTGCTAAAAGCTTTTATTATTTATTTTTTTCGGGGTAGCGGGACTTGCACATATAACATAGCAGCAGTAGCGCTGTGGCGAGCACTTGATGTCCATTAGTGATCCATTAATAAATACATGGTGCATGCATGGAGTGAAGAGGTAAAAGCAATGGCTGAAATGAAAGGAGAATGCACTAAAGAACTATGCAGGTCACGTGATGCTTTGGCCGAGCCTTTTCTTCTTCTTCTTCTTTTTTTTTTTTTGTATACGAAGCAACCATTTCTACCCTTTTTGCTACTAATGTGTTTTTGAGTCACTATAAGGTAATGATGTAGCAGTCTGACTGGTTTTCTGATCAAGAACAGAATAGATATATAATGTGCATAAAGACTGGAAGAGTTAACTACACTGTGTTAAGTCTGTGATTTTCCAAATGTAAATTTTCTACTCGTGAGAGACTAATTACGGCAGCAGCGACCTAAATAATGATTCGAATGGCTTTGCATGTTTGATATGATTTGCTAAAGATTTGCAAGTAGTTGAAAAGCCACGCTCTGTTGTTTTCAGGTTACTTGGCTTTCATAGGAACATTTTCTCCACATCATTAGCAGCTAATCTAAATGTAGGATAAAGTTACTTGGCCGAAACAATGCGCAGCAACATATCCATTGGCTTTTTGGTCTCATGGAGCTGTGCCATTACTTATCACACTGGCATTTAAGCGCATTGCACCTGATTTGTTCAATCATATGATTGCTTAGAGGCCCTGAGCGGGTGCCGTAGGTGGAAAATAATCTTTCGTATACACGTTTCGTAAACGTGTGATGTACAGAGAATTACGGATTTCGTTCTAATGAGTCTTGTGGCATGATTTCGTAAGCAGTCTGGATTTCCTAACCATGGATGAAAGTCACTATTGCTGACTAACTTCATCTCCATGTGATTGAAGAACTGGTGAATCGCCTAAATCGACCCCTAGAGAGGACAAGGGGAAATGGGAGATTATCCTTCATAGCCTGGGTTAGGATTAGAGCAGTGACTTTGGACCTTTAGTACTTGAGAGAATTACGAAATGCATTGAACTCAGTTGGTACTCAGGGCTCATATAAAGGCAGGCCTGTAAGCAAAGCATCCAGTGTGTGTGTGTATGTGTGCGTGTGTGTTTTATAGTAAATACCTACCCTGGCTTTTCACAATCTATTTATTTTTAAAAATGTAAAATAATAAAGTAATCCTTCAAATGCAAATCCTTGTCTTATTGCCAAGAATAGCAATGTGAGATCAAACCAGCCAGTGCTTATCTCATTTTAGGAGGATGTCACATGGACTACGTTTATAGGAAATCAGTAATAAACCCTCGAGTTATTATTTTTTTTTTAGTTATTCAATGTTCTACAGCTTCATATCTTGGTGCCAATGTTACAGATTAGATTTTTATAGACATTTTATAGACACGCCCCCAACGCCCTCATCCTTAGCAATCATTATGATGAGAAGTTACATGTTTATAGAGTTGCAACTCGGCTTTCAAGCAGCCGAGTGTACGAGTTCGCGTCAAAGTGATGTCATGAGGTTTTTCGCTAATGGTAACTCTAGTTGAATATTACATTAAAGTATGTTTTGGGGGTGGGGCTATATGTCCATGGGTGGAAATGGGGGTGGGCTCAATGAGTTAGAAAAAAACATTCAAACCTTATTCAACTCCACCAACTTAACTGTTAAAAATCAAATCTTACCCAATGCACCTTTAATTAACACTGTATTTGAACTGTTTAAAAAATCCCAATTATGGAGATCTGTGCATAATCATTTCTGAGAGAAGACAAAATATTTTTTTCCTCATTTCAGTTTTTATTTCATTTGTAGTAATAAAAAAACTATTAAGAGGGGTTTATAAGAATGTTATATGGCCCGAAAGCACAAAGTCTCAATGCACAGGTGATATCTAACCTGCTTTAGCTGTAACTGGTCTGATTGCTCTATTTTCTGTATAAAGAATGCTGCAGCTTAATATGGATAATCAGGAGTTTACAAAAAGTGAAACCTTCAGGAATGGTGGCGTTTGGCACCAAGGAATATTACATTAAAGTCCAGTTATTTTAGTATATAGCCTTTATTTACTGAATGCCTTATAACTGCTGAATATCCATATGGGTTGATGGGTAATAATACAAAACTACTATTTTCCTATTTAACTGAAAAAAGGGGGCTTAAACTTTGACAACAAAAAAATGGCATGTTACATGACCAGGAATGTGTGTTTGCACTTCCTTTTCTGCAATCACATAGAATGATGAAGTTCATCATCGGAGGGATTCTCAAAATTTGATTATTTTTTTCAATATTTAGGCAAAACAACTTAAAGGAAAAAATTGAAAACACTATCTGAGATAAGTTAACATTTATTTTTTGTCATTTAAACAAGTTTATATATTTTGAATTTCTCATTTCTGTTAAATGGTCAAATGTAATTGTTGCCATATGGCCACAGTATGCGATAATAGAACTGTGGTATGTGCATTCATGAATTGAAACAGGCATACATAGCAAAAAAGACACTAGGCTTATCTAATAGTATATTTACATTTTTTCACATTCAAAGTAAGAAAAACTGTTGCAATTTTAGACATTTTGCACCTTATTTTCTAAAGTTTATGTTTCCAGAGAAAGAATTCGAAAGAAAGAATTAAAATGATACTTCAATCAAAACATGTTTGGATTTAATTTTTGTGTGTATTTTGAGTGAGTAAATCCATCCACATACTGTTTACAACTGTAATTCCTTTCTAGAAGATATAACTTTTACATGCTTACTAGGTGGCAAAAAACCCTCTGAAACATAGTCTGGAAAATGCAGTAAT
Source organism: Cranoglanis bouderius (assembly GCA_023630585.1). Lineage (NCBI taxonomy): Eukaryota > Metazoa > Chordata > Actinopteri > Siluriformes > Cranoglanididae > Cranoglanis > Cranoglanis bouderius. The sequence goes on from CM042560.1 coordinate 12,640,939, forward strand.
TGGAATGTAATTTCATACATTTTGTGTTATTTTTGACTACCCCCCTAAAAAGTTTTTTTTTTCACATTTTTAAAAATCTTTTTATTACTTGAACTAATTCAAGTAAAACATTTTTAATGTAAATCTAATAATTCATGCAGTAGAGGGTTAAACATAGCACATGACATGTAGCACATCAGTCAAACTAAATTGTGGCTCTAATCCATCACACGTTTAATAAATCTTTTCTGTTTATTCACTAATTCTTGTGACATGTTATGTACAGTATGTCTTTTCTCTTTAGATGATTCCAGTAATCCTGGCTCTACATCTTACTGGCATTCTCTAGCTGTTACACACGTGAACTATTCCTATTAATCCAATATTAAGAATGTTTTGGAACTGCAGCTTTGCCAGTTATGCAAACCATTTGTTAGTTAACTGACTCGGTAATGCTGAAAGCTCTGAGTGAGTGATGAATAAGGTGCTTTGTCACAGGAAGGGCAAAAAACGCAGCCCAGGAGGTCATGATTAGAAGTGATTCTACGGAGACATTCAGCTGTATGAAAGCAGGGTATTATTACCTTGAGGTCAAAGTCTCGATATCATGGGTTTATAATATTATGAGAGATTTTACAATCCCTTCATTATGGCAGCCATACAGTGGCTTAGCACTGGCTGTGCTCTCCACAGTCTCCTAATCCCCCTCTACCCTCCACCCCCAACCCCCGTTTATCAAAACACACACGCTGAATCCTTAAGATCTTATGACAGGTCAGCTGGCAGTGACATCTCAGATGCTGAATGGTAGACAATCCCAGAAACCTTTGGTAGATGACTTCTCTTCAATGAAAGCATCTCTGCAAGGGGGCATGGCATAAGGGCAGGAACATCTGACCCTTTTCTGCACCCCTTCCTACCTTTTCTTTGGATACGTCAGCTGGAAGAGACATCCTCAAAGCCTCAACGAGGGGGAAATAGATAGGGGTCCATAGAGGAAATGGGTGCCAATAAAATCTGAAGTGTATTTATTATGAATAGTAGAATCTTCTGATGCCAAAACAGCTTACACTCCAATCTGTTCTTTAATAAATAAAGAATAAAAACAATCACTTTGACATTTATTGTTTTCCATTAACAGCATGTCCTGAAGTGTTTTATTCCTTATATACCAAACGATTACATTTTTTAATTAATTAGTGAATGGGACATCATACTTATTTTTTATCCATTTATAGCAACATTAAATTTTGTTGAATGAATTTAGTTCCTATTTTCACAAAACAAAATGTCATTCCCTCATCAGTCATTCTTGACAAAAGAAATGCAGCTTATCACGTTACTGAGAATTTTTTTTATGACACATTTGTGGACCTACTGGATATTGAATTGTAAATGTTAATGGAGAAAAGTAATTGAAGCACTGCACGTTGTTCCTTTTTTAAAATGGGTTTCCCAAAAACATCACAAAGTTAAGCTCTTAACTGGAAGAGAGAGAGAGTGTTCAGTGTGATGCTCGCTCTACCATTTAATGATCATCTTAGTGCCGTGATGTTTTTGAGAAACTCAGCCCTCTACTTGCATACATTGAACTCTTTTTACCAGAGGCCAAAAAATAGAATTTGTGCCTGTTTTGGGGGTGCCCATGTTCAGCCTTGAATTAATTTGTGATGTCACACTCCACAGTAGTGGTTAATGGCTCATATGAAAGTAGACACTTTGAGCTTTAATAATTTGTAGTATTTCATGAGTATTTATTTTACCTAGCCTACTAGGTTTAAATGTTATTTTATTGTAGCATTTGTACACAGTATTTTACTATCAAAAAAGCTTTAGTTGTGCTGTCACACCCCTCCCTTTTCCCATCACCCTGCTCACCAGCAGCTAAACACAGACTCACGATACTCTACACATAGAAACCCAACAGTGTCCTGACTAATCTTATAACAGACTTACTGCGCTAAAATAATTCATTTGTTTATACTAATTGAAAGTGTCTGATAAGTCACTTGCACCAGTGTACAGATGCCCCTTAGCCCACATGGTGGTAATGAAGAAAATGAATGTACATGATAACAACATCCACAACAATGTTTGGTTTTTATTTGTGTAGAGGTTAATTTCATCAAAAGATGCAGAAAAAGGTTTTATTTATGTTATAACCCTGCCTATGCTTTCAGCCTGCAGAGACCACGAGAAGTAATTAAGGAGCAGCAGTGGAAAATACTTGAGTAATTGTACTTCGTTGCTGCACTGTACAATAATACTCAAGTATTATTGAACTTGAAAACTTTTAATGTTTCTGTAGTAAATTTGCAAGAGAGAGAGAAAAACATGCTTTTCTCTCCTTACATTTTCATTTTGACCAAATATATAATAAAATTACAAATCTCTATTCCCCCATTTTTGTCTTAGTAAGATGTTTTCCTTTGCTGGAGTTACTGATTTATACACGGTCTCATTTTCCTCTGGCATAAAAATGAAACATGAGTTGAACTCTCTGCTATAGGTTGATGTATTCTTAAGTATATTAGTAATTATTAAGTATTATTATGTCCTTTTAACCCCTTACACTGGGTGGGTCCAGGCTTACACTCCTCACATACCTACATTTAAATTGTTTCTATTAGTTTCAGTGCAGTTTCTGAATAATTCAGCAGTTCTGGCTGTTGTAATATGCTTTAAGACAAGTAACTAAGTGATAAACCAGGAGTTTAAAGGATTTAACTCTGATAACTGTAAACGATTTTTCTTCCACATGTTTTCGCACTGATAAAATGCCACAGTTTTCTAATCATGTCAGGAAAAGTAAATTAAGAAGAGGGGTTATGACCCGTGTAATTACTTCCTGCATATTTAACTTTGATTAGGGGACAAGGGTGAGAGCTCCTCTTCAGTTTGAAGAAGGCAGAGCTCATCATCAGGGCTCTCATCATTTGATATTCCTGTCTGCACAAGGGTCAATAGGATTGAAGAGAGAGTGACAAAGGTTACTGAGCAGGGTTTCTCTCTCTCTCTCTCTCTCTCTCTCTCTCTCTCTCTCTCTCTCTCTCTCTCTCTCTCTCTCCACCCCCACCTCACCTTCTTTTCTCTCTGTGAACTGCGTTTGTTATCTCTGTATCTGATGCTTGCCTTAGTTCATTATAGAATATTTGATTCTGTAGTGGCACAGAACTGATTACATTTTTTTTTTTTAATCTTGATTTTATTTCATACTTATTAATGCTATCAATGCACTGAATTATAGGACTGTTAATGCTGCACTGGTGCCTCCTGTTGATGAGATGTCAACTTAATGTCCAATCAGTCACTTAATCTACTGATTTCAAGTCCCTTACAAAAAGACTTTACATGTGATGTGTTATAAGTACTGTGTTTGAAAATATAATTCCAAAGCCCCATAGTCTAATAATCATCATTAACTATTAACTTTATCACTGCCATAGTTCTTATTTTTGATTTACCATTTATAATGATAGATCAGCTGTGATAAAAAAATAATAAAAATCATTAAACGTCTTCATATCACAGCGCTGCTGAGTTCTCGATTCTGACTGATCACAAGGTGTTGATTCATTTTCTATAATAAACACAGTACTGTGCAAAGGTTTTAGGCAGGTGTGAAAAAATGCTGTAAAGTAAGAATGCTTTCAAAAATAGACAGGTTAATATTTTATATTTATGAATTAGCAAAATGCAAAGTGAGTGAACAGAAGAAAAATCTACATCAAATCAATATTTGGTGTGACCACCCTTTGCCTTCAAAACGGCATCAATTCTTCTGGTTACACTTGCACACAGTTTTTGAAGGAACTCGGCAGGTAGGTTGGCCCAAACATCTTGGATAACTAACCACAGTTCTTCTGTGGATTTAGGCAGCCTCAGATGCTTCTCTCTCTTCATGTAATCCCAGACAGACTCGATGATGTTGAGATCAGGGCTTTGTGGGGGCCATAACATCACTTCCAAGACTCCTTCTTCTTCTTTACACTGAAGATAGTTCTTAATGACTTTCTCTGTATGTTTGGGGTTGTTGTCATGCTGCAGAATAAATTTGGGGCCAATCAGATGCCTCCTTGATGGTATTGCATGACGGATAAGTATCTGCCTGTACTTCTCAGCATTGAGGAGACCATTAATTCTGACCAAATCCCCAACTCCAGTTTCAGAAATGCAGCCACAAACTTGCAAGGAACCTCCACCATGTTTCACTGTTGCCTGCAGACACTCATTCATGTACCGTTCTCCAGCCCTTCAGCGAACAAACTGCCTTCTGCTACAGCCAAATATGTCAAATTTTGACTCATCAGTCTAGAGCACCTGCTGCCATTTTTCTGCACCTCAGTTCCTGTGTTCCTGAGGTATGGCTTTTTGGCCGCAAGTCTTCCATAAAGGTCACATCTGACCAGACTTCTCCGTATAGTAGATGGGTGTACCAGGGTCCCACTGGTTTCTACCAGGTCTGAGTTGATGGCACTGCTGGACATCTTCTGATTGCGAATGGAAGTAAGCTTGATGTGTCTTTCATCTGCTGCAGTAAATTTCCTTGGCTGACCACTGCGTCTACTGTCCTCAACGTTGCCTGTTTCTTTGTGCTTCTTCAAAAGAGCTTGGACAGCACATCTGGAAACCCCTGTCTGCCTTGAAATTTCTGCGTGGGAGAGACCTTGCTGATGCAGTATAACTACCTTCTGTCTTGTTGCTGTGCTCAGTCTTGCCATGGTGTATGACTTTTGACAGTAAACTGTCTTCAGCAACCTCACCTTGTTAGCTGAGTTTGGCTGTTCCTCACCCAGATTTATTCCTCCTACACAGCTGTTTCTGTTTCAGTTAATGATTGTGTTTCAACCTACATATTGAATTGATGATCATTAGCACCTGTTTGGTATTCTATGCCTACAAAATCCCTGACTTTGTGCAAGTGTACCTAGAAGAATTGCTGCTGTTTTGAAGGCAAAGGGTGGTCACACCAAATATTGATTTGATGTAGATTTTTCTTCTGTTCACTCACTTTGCATTTTGTTAATTGATAAATATAAACTATTATCATGTCTATTTTTGAAAGCATTCTTACTTTACAGCATTTTTTCACACCTGCCTAAAACTTTTGCACAGTACTGTATACACAATGCCCAACATTAATATTGTGCCCTCCACTAATAGTGTGCAACAATTATTGGCACCCCTATGAATTCATATGAGAAAAATATATTTGAAGTATATTCCCATTGATATTTTAATTTTTTTTTTTAGTACACCTGGGTGACTAGGAACAGGAAATTGTTCAACCATGACTTCCTGTTTCACAGGGGTATAAATATGAGGTAACACACAGGCCAAATTCCCTTAGTCATTCATAACAATGGGTAAGACCAAAAGATAAGTGATGTGCGGCAAAAGGTTGTTGAGCTTTACAAAATGGGAAGTGGCTATAAGAAAATAGCACAAGCATTGAAAATGCCAATTTCCACCATCAGGGCAATAATTAAGAAGTTCCAGTCAACTGGAAATGTTATGAATCAATCTGGAATTGGACGTGTGTCTATATTGTCTCAACACACTGTGAAGAGGATGGTTCGAGTGGCCAAAAAATCTCCAAGGATCACAGCAGGAGAATTGCAGAAGTTAGTTGGGTCTTGGGGTCAGAAAGTCTCCAAAACTGCAAGTCACTTACATCACCACAAGTTGTTTGGAAGAACAAAAAAACAACTTTTATTATCTCGAGAGTAAAACTTATCTCAAAACCAACTTTTATCTCAAGAATACAACTTTTTTTAAATCTCAAAAAAACTTTTATCTCAAGAATACAACTTTTTTAAATCTGAAGAATAAACCTTTTATCTCAAAAAACAACTTTTGTTATTTCAAGAAACAACTTTTGTTATCTCAAAATACAACTTTTGTTATCTTAAAAAACGACTTTTACTATCTCAAGAATAACACTTGTTATTTCAAAAACAACTTTTGTTACGAGAAAAATAATATGATATCAAGATAACGGCACAGAAAAATATAATTAAGTCATGGTCTTGCTGGTAGTTTAGGGGATTTGATTTGAGGTACTTGGCAACCCTGGTGTAACCACACAGAAATATTATGGCGCTGGAGAGGTGTATAGCTTTTTTATTAGCAGATGAGATAGACGCTGAAGAATACACAAATTTTAAAACACCGCCCAAAGCACGAGGAATTAGGTAAGTTATGCTCTTTTTAAAGTAATACTCATTTGTGAGTGACCCTGTGAGGCAGAACAGTTGATATAAAAGCTATGTGGCTAGCTAACTAGCATGATAAACTGTCAAGTAGTTTAGTACAAAAATCTTTGCATTTACATTTTATCCCTTCAGAATATTCACACTGGGTTTATTCCAACTCATTTCATCTGCACAGAAGTGATGATGATGATGATGATGATGATGACAAAAAGAACTACTTCAGTGTTACAGTTCCCAGCCTCTCTGTCCTGGATTTCCAGAAATGCTTTCAGCTCACACAACCCCAAGTTGAAGTAGGTCTACTCACTGTTTTTCCTCTTATTCAGTCAACTTTTTGCATTTTAATCCATTACATCTGAATATTTACACAAATCATATACATGTCTTCGTCCCAATCTATGAAATGAAGAAGAGAAAGAAATACAATTTACACCAACAGTACATTTAGTGAATTCTTCTTCTTTTTTATGGGTGTTCCTTCTAGGGCTGAGCGATATGATAATATAAATATCAATATCGTGATATATTCTGTCACAATACACTTTTCTGAGATAACGGGCCTCATTTATCAAGCTGAATTCATTTATAAATCGTTCGTACGAGCGTTTACACAAGAAAATTGGTATTCATGGAAATCCTGTGAGTTCAGAAAAACATTCGTATCCTACTTGTGCTTGACTGTGTAAATTTACACTCAACTTTACTAAAAGATTGATAAATGAGGTCCACTGTGGGTACCACAGCATCTTTTTAAAAATAAATTATTTGAAGCAACAGATTTTACTGTCTTCTACAGTTTTGCACACAATAAATAAATGTATCATTGAACACATGTGTAGACGTTTATTTTATGTGCAGTGCTACTGTTTTGCATTTAAACATCCCAACCCTTGTGTGAGAGGACGGAGATTTCGGGTTCGAATCACGACGATGCTGCAGCTGTCTGTTGCCGGGAGTCCAAGTTCTGATGAAAACTGAGCAAAAACTGTCGTATTACTGTCCTGCTAGCACAACATGCAGTCACCTCACAGTAAAGCATGTCGAGAGAATAATATTTTAAAATGAGGACAGGGCAACCAAAATGTCATAGCCAAAAATATTGGCCAATGAATTACTAACTTTTTGTCAAAGGCACAAACATGATGATGATGTTCTTTGTTTGTGTGGCTTAGTTTGTATTAATGCACTTAACTAGCTAAAGTGTTGGCCATAGCTCCCAATTAGACAATTAGGTTCTGGGCAACTGGAACATGGGACTAAGCAGCACATTGGCTCTTTCACTTGCCCAATGGGCTAGCTAATAATTTTAGCATTTGTCTGCCCTTCATTTTTTAATTGAGTCTAATATGTTTTATGGTGATTGCAGGAGTTGGTGAACTTGCTGTCACCTTGCGAATGGGCAACGCTTAAACTTGAAGGATGGACTGTGACGCATGCGGTGCTTGCCAGTCTATGGACTCTTTCCACTCTGGAGTCTCACAACAACGTTGCAGCCCGTTTTCACACCAGCGAGTCTCTAATTCGCCTCCAGCTGAATGATTTCTGCACCTTGATTACAAAAAACTTTGCCGATCAGATCCGCTGGCCCAAGTGGAAAGAAGCCGAAGCTTCCGTTGCCGGGTTCTTAACTGACATTGGGCTTCCTGGTACTGTTTGTGTGCTCAGTTCCTGCTCGATTCCCATTGACAGGCCTTCTGACATGCCTGATCCAGAGGTGTATCGAGACTCTGTAGAAAATGCATACTCTGTAACTCTCTTGGCTTTTTGCAACCATCAGGGTTGCTTCACTTTTGTAAACGCAGAGCATCCAGGAAACTGGCATAACTCCAAAGTCCTTCTAGAGACCGAAGTTGGAAAAGCGTTGCAGGCAGATCCACTGAACCTGCTACACGGCAAGCATATAATAGGAGACGGCACCTTCCCGCTGTCCGAACATCTTCTCACGCCATTTCCAGACTACGGGATGCTAGGAGAGAAGAAGTTGCGTTACAATTTAAGAGTGCAGGCGGCTCTTCGGGTGGTCCAAGGATCCTTAAATAGTCTGAGATGCAGGTTTCAGAGGCTGAGGTGTTTGGAAGTGAATTCTGTAAGCCAAACCGTTCTGGCTGTGAGGACTTGCTGTATCTTATATAACATGTATTTAGAGACTGATAATGCTGCCTCAACTGAAAGTGTAGAGGAGCAGGTGAATGTTCAGCCGCCTTTTCACGAACTCCCCCATGGCCACTCTGGCAGCCTTGGTGGAATCTCTAAAAGACAGGACATCGCCGCTTCACTTGGACGAAAGATTAAAAAAAGGTGATGAAACGATACAAAGGGAACATTAAAAAAAAAAAAAAATAAAATAAAAAAATTCAAGGGGTTTAACAAAAATATTGCATTAACTGTTTAGGAATTACAGCAATTTCATGGCCTCATGATCCAAAGCATACCACATAATCTGTCAAACATGGTGGAGGAAGTGTTATGGAATAGGCATGTATGGCTTTAATTAAAAAAAGTATATGTTCGATATAAAGACAAATAAGTTGGTTTGAGTATTTCAGAAACTGCTTAAGATTTCCACACACTACAGTCTCTAGAGTTTATACAAGATAGTACGTCCAGACATTTCTGCAAGAAGAAACACCTTGTTGATGAGAGAGATCAGAGGACTGGTTTTGTGCTGACAGGAAGGCTACACTAACTCAAATAATCACTCTTTTCAACTGCAGCACCGCACAACATGGCAAAAACTTGTTCAAAAAAGTCCAGGTGACGTTTTTTTCCAATCTTCAACTGTCCAGTTTCAGTGAGGGAAAAAAAGATGTTCATGTTTCCCCTTTTGGATATTTTGGATTGTTTTTGTTGCAGAACACAACTTCTTGAAATCCTCCCTTTAAAAAAATATTTCTACATATTCTTCCACCTTAGAAGTATGGGCCATGCAAACCTTTTGTAATCATATGCATATATGCATACTATATATTTGCATGTAAATATATTAATAAACATAAACAAAGCATAGATGTTGTAAATGCTCTTTAAAATGTATGAGATACTGTAAATAAATGTACCGTAAACTGACACGGGACAGAATCGTAATTACTGGTGATTATTCATGCATGTTGGTGATTATGGATTTTTTAAAAATTTCTTTCTTTTCTTTTTTTTTTAAAAATGCACGCGTTGTCAGACTAGACGATCTGCTGATGTAAAATAAATGAAGAATAATAAATGCATTGCTACCCTCCTGTGGCAAAATGTGAAAACACCCTATGGGTCCATCCATCATTCGCAGTCACCTTAAATATACATTAAATGCATCTTTTAACATTTTCTTTTCATTACAGTGTAATATTAATAGCAAAAGAATACTTTAATGTCATTTTTTAAGAGTTAAATTTCATTAAATTATCGGACAGTTCCTAAGTTTTGCTTAGGACTTTCTAGGGACCGTGTGCAAATGTTCATTTCGAAACTCATTTCAGGAATTTAGCTGCTGCCAACATGTCAGTCTCTTTATTCAGGCTTCTTGGAATGTCTGGAATAGTATGGAATTTAAAAATCCTGGAAAACATTTGTGGAAGAATTGAATGTTGTGGATGTTCTGCTGCACGTCGACAACCAGCATTCAGCATTCCCTTACTGAGGGTTTTTTTTTTTTTTTTTTTTTTTTTAAATTAATGCAGCTTCTCGAATGACAGTTTATAACACAGTTAAGGATGTTTACAACTAACGAAAACTAAACTTAGGAAATCTGAAAATTGTAAAAACAAACAAAAAACCCAACAACAAATACAGATATTGGTAAAATTCTTGAAAAGGTATGGCTTATTTTCCCATGAATAAAGGCTCAAATCTCAAATCTCTGTAACTGTCTTGAGCAATAGTCTAGTATAGAAATATATAAATATAATATAATACCTGATATAAATAACATATCAGCATCGCAGGTATAATAGGTATAAACTTTATTTAACCTGTTCCCAAAAATCAATCAATCAATCTGCCATTTTCATTAAATATGACCTCACGCTGACTCATTTGGGCCCAACTTAAATCAAACATAATTAAAAATATATAGATGTGGAATTTATTAAAGTTGTTTTTGTATAAAATGTATATCCCTCTATAGTGTAAGAATATGTAATCTTGCATGTACTTGCTGTTTAAGACCCCACGGGTAGAAACGACAATTTTGGCCACATCATTTTTCAGATTGTTGGATAAATTGCTAGTTTAACATGTCTTCTCTTTAACTGTAATAACAAAAATGTCAAAACTCGACAAAAATATTTTCTTCATTGTTTTTGTTCATTCACAACCACCGCATTATCTGAAACTCCATCAACTAGTCACGTCATACATCATATCAATGTACTGTACGTCATTATCATATACTTTATATATATACATATATATATGTGTGTGTGTGTGTGTATATGTATAGAGAGAGAGAGAGAGAGAGAGATCGCCCATTATTGTTGGATTTACGTTTGATGTTATACTGAAAATTCAATTCAGTTCAGTTCAGTTTTATTTGTATAGCGCTTTTAACAATGGACATTGTCCCAAAGCAGCTTTACACAAATATATAAATTCAGGATATAGATTTTAAATGTATTAATGTATTACCACAGTGCGCATGCGTAGAACACGTATCCCAATACACGGCGTCTGTGATGTGAGTGAACACTGGACACGATAAGATTTAACAAAAAAAAAAAAAAAAATTTACCAAATAAAAAATAAAAGTACTAAAATTATTGAAAAGGATTTATTCAGTTATTTGTCGCTACTGTTCCAAAAATCCATCATTTCGATTATGAATTAAAACATTTTGTATACAACTTAATGCGACTACATGCTGTGAGAACTAAGACTTTTATTGTACAAATAAATGTGTGTATATATATATATATATATATATATATATATATATATATATATATATATATATATATATATATATATATATATACATACATACATACATACATACATACATACATATATATATATATATATATATATATATATATATATATATATATATATATATATATATATATATATTTATATATTTTTTTTTTTTTTTCGTTGATTTGTAGAAGCTGGCTTCAAAATTCAAAATGTCGTCTGTTTCTCCCCACCCGCATTCTGTTAGATTTCGTCTCTTACGTCTCTTATATAATTGGCTCGTGGAATCATTTTATCCTCACTAGCCATTAAAATCAGGGTGTAATTGGTAGACTAGGACATTCCAGCCAATCAAAAAACAGGAGACGTTATTTGTCAGGATACGGGTGGGAACAGAACGCACGCGCGTTTCTGACTGCTAGACTGAACTGTGGTCTGAGGGGCGGATAAGCAGCAGCAGCCGTAGCGGCAGAGAAGTAGCGGGCAGCGGAGGGATTATTCTCGCCCGCTCCGACATGGCCGGACAACAGTTCCAGTACGATGACAGCGGCAATACGTTTTTCTACTTTCTTACGTCCTTCGTCGGTTTAATTGTCATCCCGGCCACCTATTACCTCTGGCCGCGGGATCAGAATGCAGGTGAGGTGGAGGGGAAGATGTGCTGGAAACCGCGTTAGCATGTATTAACGCGAATAAATATGTTAGCTAGTTAGCTAGCCACGGTGCGCTAATATGAGCTCTCTATGCTCTTTTTTTAGCATGATGATTAGCGCGTCTCGTGTACGCATTATATATATATATATATATATATATATATATATATATATATATATATATATATATATATAATAGCGATTTGCGTAAAATGTGTCAACGCGTGTGTGCTAATTTGCTAACGATTAGCTTGGGAGGATTGCTAGCTATCTTATGTTGATGTAGACGCAAACGCGTAGTAACCTTTAAGTATCTAGCCAGCTTTCTAACTAACGTAATTTACGTAACGTCCACTGTGTTGTGTTGTATCATGCAATACAAAACGGATACTACTCATTAGCCACTTGTTGTGTTATTTTTGCTAAGATAAAGTTGTTTATTAGTCGTTGAACACCAAACCAGACCCCTGTGTGCGCTGTAGCTAATAGTATAAGTGTTTATACGTCATGGTATGAAATAACACGTTAACGTTAACAGCGTCTCTAAAGCAGTCACGTCTGCAGTCTGACGTGTCAATATGGAGCCAGTGTTGCTGCCTACTTTCTTCAGGGGAAAGTAGCTAAAGCACGCTCGCTAGAAGTCGTCAGGTGACGTCACGGACTCATTTGCATAGTCATCGATTCAAGCTAAATAGATGAAGCTAAAATAGAAAATAATTTTATCTGAATACAAAATAAAATTATTTTAGAAGGAAGTCTTTGGTCACAAGACTATGCACAAACTAAACTTCTGCACATTTACAAAACAGTTTGTATCAAGAATGCAGACAAAAAGGAACAGTGAGTAGTCGTCAAGAAAATGGTTACTTGTTTTTATTACTGTTAATATCTCTATCTGTTATATCGTCGGGATCATTGGGATCAGTCTCCAAGAACAGAGTATAAAAACGAAGAATGTAGACATGTGAGGGTGGAACAGACAGTGGTGATCAGTGATTAGTTGCTGGGAACAGTGGTGATCAGTGGCGATCGTCGATGCTTGGGATCAGTGGCGATCGTCGATGCTTGGGATCAGTGGCGATCGTCGATGCTTGGGATCAGTGGCGATCGTCGATGCTTGGGATCAGTGGCGATCGTCGATGCTTGGGATCAGTGGCGATCGGCGATGCTTGGGATCAGTGGCGATCGTCGGGATCAGTGGCGATCATCGATCGTCGGGATCAGTGGAAGTGTTATGGCACATGTCAGACTCAAGGCACACAGACCCACAGCCTCATTTCTTTCGGCCCACGTGAACGGGGGGGGGGATAGTACTCGATTGTGGTCTTGTGCGTTTCAGGTGGATGTCAGACAGCAAGATGAGCGGTGATGAAACTAATTTGTTATTTAGTCTAATAATTTAAGGCACAATCTACTGTCAAACATACTGTCTTTATGTACTGTCAAACATACTGTCTTTATGTACTGTCAAACATACTGTCTTTCCATAGTAATAACCTAAAATAATTTTGATAAAATAACTTTGATAATGAAAAAGATTACAATTACATATTAATAATAGGTGGAAATTACACCTAATATTATAAATCCTAATCTACTTTTCTTACAACACGATGTATGGATATTGCAGTATTCAATTTGTTGTCATTACAAAATAAATGTATTAAAATGTAATGTTTTGTTTGTTATTGTCCCATGAAGCCTGTATCAGGATATGTCTCGTTCCATGGCAAATATGTGTGTATACAGTATAACTCGTTTAAAGATAAGAACTATTACTTTGTTTACTATTCACGCTGAGAGCAGCCATTTTGATTTGAGGTCACTTGCTGAACTTGACCGCCTCACGTTTCGTAGGAATTCTGGGGGAGTTTTCTTTTTTATTTGTTTTTATTTTCCTGGTCAGAGATTGGAAATGACAATTTATCACCTTCAGTTGCATGCAGTAAAAACTCTGTAGGACTATGATTAGGTTGTTTTAATGACTTTTTGTTTTCTTACAGAACAATTGCGGTTGAAGAGCTTGAGAAGAGTTCATGGAAGATGTCTGTGGTATCGCCTCAGGCTTATGAAATCACAGCAGAGCATTGTCCCGACACTAAAGTAAGTGTGTGAGTGAGTTCACACTAAAGTTCTTACAGAAGTGCCGCAAATCACAAGTCTACATTAGTGTGCTCTAGGGTTGTCAAAAGTACCGGTATTCGGTACCAAGTCGGTGCTAAAAAAACAAAAAGTTGACTGTACCAGATTTTCACGAGTACCAGGTCAACCCGGTACTGATGCCCTGTCTGACAGGTAGTCGGTCGGGAACTTTTCATAGGTGCACCGTGCAGTTATGGTAGCGTTTGCATTATGGATGTTGTAGCATAGTTTAATTCAAGTGTAGGTTTGCAAGAAACATCCTCGTTTTTGTTTACTTAATGGTTAGCATGCGTGCGTGTAATGCTAATACAGTCATGTGTCCTTATTAACCATTTAATTCTTTTAAATGCATCAACGCCCCACCGGTGGACTGCTACGTTAAGTGTAAAACTATGGTATGATCACAGCTGCTGTGTTTATGTAGATACTCATGTGATATATCATTGGAAGGCCAAGATACTTGTGCTTCCATTGATATAAACCAACACTTACAAAACTGAGGCAACTCACCTATGAAGCCTCATATTAGTCCACTGATCCATAAAATCCCCACAAAAACAGTCTTGTTATGCTGGCAAAGGTCCAAGCGATCCAATTAAGTAAAAATATTTAGTCCAAAACACATTATTACATCAATAAATACCCACTGAATCATTTCAAATTATATTCAGATGTTCCTGATCTTTCACGTTTTCTCTGTTATAACTCCGGTTCACTTTCAGCACATCAATTTAAAAGTCCGTGCGTAAAGATGCCTAACGAGTGGCAAGTGTTTCGTTTCAGAAACTTTTTACATACTTTGTGTTTTTTGCTTGTAATTTATTTAGTTATTATTTACTTGAAGGGGAAAAAAAAAACCTAAGGCCAAAACTTAAAGCATTTTTCAGGAATACTTGAAATATACGTATACATTTGTTTTAATTTATTTTAATATATAACTTTATAAATAAGAAGTGTATGTTGTTCAATTCTGGCATATTTTTGTGTCTTGCATGCTTGTAATTTTTTTTTTTTTGTTTATTTAGTTTTATACCTTTTAATAACTTGAAAAACTTGAAACACTGAAATACTTGAAGTATACAGAATGGCATTTAAATTTTATATTGATATTTAACTTTATTAATAAAATAGTATGTTGTTCAATTAGCATGTTTTTTTGTTTTACTTTGGTACCGAAATTGGTACTGAGTACCGTGGAATTTTACTGGTACTGGAACCGACTACTGAAATTTTGGTACCGTGACAACCCTAATGTGCTCATTATAAATGGATTTCCAAAGACTTTTTTTTTTTTTTTTTTTTTTTTTTTTTATCTAACAAAGAAGAACGTCTTACCGTTGTGAAGAAGCTTTATGAATGTTTAAATATGTTTAACATATTTAACAGATGGTCCACAACATTAACATGTATGTTAACTATAAATGGACAAAACGTATGACCAAATGTTATTGTTTGTTGTGATATAAGAAGAAAAATCAAAATCCACTTCTGGACTTACTGTTATTGGAAAATAATCAAAATCGTTGTTCATTACACTGATTAGTGTAAAAAAAAGAAAAAAAAAGGGAAACGTATGCAGTCAGACAGAATGAAGAATGCATATCTATATGTATATTTAGGTTTGCACTGGAGTTTTGAAAAAAAAATTATACAAGAATATGACGCCTCAATTTTAATTATTATTATTATTATTATTATTATTTTTTATAGCTTTAGGTTTACAACTCTATAGTTTTATATTTCTGTCCGTTTTGCCATGGGAACTGTAACCGTAATCTGATTATACACTTTATAATGTGCATGACTGAAATTAATATAAGAAGTGAAAATGCAAAATCTTTTTCATGATTAAAATTGCATATTAAAAAGATAATTGCAAACTTTCATTTCATTTGTTTGTTCGTTGTCTCAACAGAAAAGCAGCCCTGCTGTTTGGTTGGGCAATATTTATCTTCCTGGCTTATAAGGTGTCTAAATTAGATCGTGAGTACCAGGAGTATAACCCCTATGAGGTCCTAAATCTAGATCCGGTAAGATTTCTTATTTTACAATCAAAAACAGGAATTGTATTATCTTGTGCTTTTTTATATTTGTTTATTCTAATGGCTCTTACTGTCTGAACATCCCTGAGGAGAGTCTGTGTGCGTTTGCATGTAGGGTGCATCTGTGTCCGAAATCAAGAAGCAGTACAGAGTGCTGTCGCTAAAATTCCACCCTGACAAAGGAGGAGATGAGGCCATGTTCATGAAGATCGCTAAAGCCTATTCAGCGTAAGGACCAATGCACAGCATCTGGGCTTCATTCTTCTGTTTTTATTTATAACAGTTGTACTTGTTTCACTGTTGTGCTCCACACTCAGAACAGCTACTACAAACCATAGAGGTGAAATTTAGAAAGAGCATGCTTCTGTAGCTGTCTGTTATACAGTCTGTGCCATCATGGAGTTAGGAATATGGCAGTGTACAGTACACGCTATGTAAAAATCTTATACGCATATTTTTTTTTTTACCTTTATGTGGCTATATATGTTACAAGAATTTCGAACTAGCACTAGCAGTGGTATCTACTGCTGAATGAACAAGGTTGCAGACAAAGGTAACTTTAAAAATGATCGTTTGAAACCGGAGCTCCAAAGTTGGCTAAAATGGCCTACTTCTGCTGCCTCTTTCTCAGGCAAGGAGGCACACGGCACACAAGGTTTTTTTTTTTTTTTTTTTTTTTTTTTTTTTTTTTTTTTTAAACAGTTGGAATGTGGCACATTGGCGCTATTGGGCTATCTGTCAGTTCACAAGTGCAGATGATTCCTGTTTTGGTAATGGCACAGACTCTCCATGAAAGAACACAATCACATGACCAGCATGCTCTCTCTATGTATTTTAACTCTATGCTACAAACACAACGTGTGACAATGTGCGTGTATGTAACCCACACAGATGTTGGCTTGCACTAATGAAAGACATGTTCTGTTGACAACATGGCGCTTTTATGGACTGTATGTGGAGCTTTGCTGTTGAATATCAAGTGACAGAGTCTGTATATTGTTCCTGTTGTTGACAGTTTAACCAACGATGAATCGAGGAAAAACTGGGAGACCTATGGCAACCCAGATGGCCCTAGAGGTAAATGAACCAGTTCAGCATGAGTGCTTTAACACTTCAGTTCAGTACTTTACCTTCTCAATCTCTCTGTGTCTATTTTCTCATGCAGTTGCAAATTTTGGAATTGCACTTCCTGCATGGATCGTTGATCAGAAGAACTCCATGCTGGTAAGTTGTTCTGTCAGTTCTCTGGCTTTAAGTTTTAGCCTTATTAAATAATTTCAGTTATTTATATTTATACAACAGGGGTGTTTACTTCTCAAATCATATTGGTTTAATTTTCTGTAATGGCTCGGACAGTTGTTTGTTGTTCACTTACTCGCTAGTGTATCTTATGTACATCTGGAGGATTAAAAGCAGCGTCCACTAGATTTCATTCACAGTGACCTTAAACATACTTACAAGCTCCGTTTCTCTTTAAAACTTTCTCCCATTGACGTGATTGTTGTCATGATCCTACACCTCTAATCAAATTCCCTCAATGTGCATTCAAAAGTATTTACTAATCTGTAAAATCCAGAAGATTGGTACCCTTAAATGGACCTTTCGGGTCTATTTTAAGAGGCTGAAGACGTTTTTAAAAATGTACAAACACACTAGTAGGAAAACTGGGCAGTGTTAGTACTCTTTGATTTGAGACATGACGTTAGTTTGTTTAGTCAGTTGGGTACACAGTGTCACATGGTGCTGTGTAAAATGTATATGTATGTTGAGAATTACTGAAGACATGCCAAACGACATATGCGGCGGCCATCTTGTGTACGCGTAGTTAACGACATGTATAATTCAGCCTTAAGGCAAATCATAGGTTTCTGTAATATGTTATGGTTTCTCTAGTAACGTCTCATTTACTGGGACCAAGATGGACGCGCCACATAATTTACACCTAATAGTAAAATAGTTAAACATTTTATTGTTATTTAACAAAGGTTTCTGTAATGAGACATATATGGAAGGAGTGTCCAGTGTCAGCACTTTGTAACGGTTATCAAGTTCTCTGACAGAGAAGAAAAAACCGAGGCTGTTGAGGCAGCAACTGTTTAGCTGCTATAAAATGAGGAATAACAGGAAGTAACTTGTCTCGAGGACATTCCACAACATTGTACGCAACAAAACGGTTAAAAATTGCCAAGCGTCATTCATTAAAAAAGAGGCAAATTGCTGGAGTATAAGAGAAACAAAACACATGCTTTATTTTCTTGTAACAGCACACACTGTCGTGATTTATTCTTCACTTATTGCTGTGTTGGTGTATTAAAACTATAATACCATATTATAGTGTAATATTCATTTTTATAGATCTGCGACAAACTGTTCTTGTGCATGACCTCTTATTGAACTGTGTGTGTGTGTGTGTTCGTGTGTGTACACTTTTTGCAGGTGTTGCTGGTATATGGTTTGGCCTTCATGGTCATTCTTCCAGTGGTTGTGGTAAGATAATTGTATTAATATCTAATTTCTGATACTTCAGGCCATATAGATTTACAGATTGGAGGTACATAATGATACTGCATGATTTAATGTGTGTGTGTGTGTCTTTGTGTTTTAAGGGTACATGGTGGTACCGTTCCATTCGCTACAGCGGCGATCAGATCCTTATTAACACAACCCAGCTCTTCATGCACTTTATGTACAAAACGCCCACTATGAACATGAAACGTAAGTACTCATCTCATAAAAGGCAGGTTTGGGGTCTGTGGAGTAAAACTGCACATAACAAAATATCAAGCAAAAGCCTTTTTTAAATGTACAAATTGATCAAACTTCTTTTGGTAAAGTATATCCTTGGTGGTGCAGGTGATACTACTAAAATTCTCTGTGTCTTCTTCTAGACATACACACAACAGTCACTGTGGTAACCTCATATCTTATTATGATATGAGTTTATTGTAACCTGTCGTCTAATAAACAAACCGACCACAACAAAGATACTTAAAGATTTATGTGTATTGAGGTGACCTGGCCTGATTAACTATCACACAGCTTTTGAACTGTCTGTCTTTTTTAATGAGAAATTAATGCTTGGCTGTCACTTCCTGGTTGAATTTAGGCTTGCATGCTTTTCCACAGGGCTGGTGATGGTGCTAACGGCAGCCTTCGAATTTGACCCACGTAGCAACAAAGAAGCTATTATAAGACCAACAGACAACATTGAAGTTCCACAGGTGTGGACTGTTCATGTTAATGCTATACTTTGAAGTGGAGCTAACATTTATAGTGTTAAAGATGTTTTTCATTTTTAAAAGTGTCATGAATATATCTAATTTGCAGTATTTCCAATAGCTAGCGCTAGTGACCACATGAAAATAGCCTTAAATTAGCAGTTTTAACAGAGATGATTGGGAAGAAGGCTCTAGAAATTATGCACTGCTCCTTTAATGTTTGTCACAGTATTTATAAATAATGGTCTTGAATAAAGTAGTGCACGCTGCATGATTTTAACTCTCGTGTATCGTTAACAGTTCAGCGACGTGATTTTCTCTG
Source organism: Cranoglanis bouderius (assembly GCA_023630585.1). Taxonomy (NCBI): domain Eukaryota; kingdom Metazoa; phylum Chordata; class Actinopteri; order Siluriformes; family Cranoglanididae; genus Cranoglanis; species Cranoglanis bouderius. The sequence continues at coordinate 12,660,412 of CM042560.1, forward strand.
TCTGCGAGCAATCACGGAGACGTTGATATTTTCTCGCCCGTTTGATTTTCTAGTAATATGAAACTTCAACTAGTTGCAAGCACAGAGAAACAGTTCATGAGAATCCGGGAGGAATTCAGGCACAAGCAATTCAAGTCGTTTAATGTGAAAGGTTCAGCTATTCTGACGTTTTGAAAATAGTGTACCTAGCATAAGATTTTCCAAATGGGTCTAGTTCCCTTTTTACTGAACAAACAATCCTAGGTGAAAATCATATTTTATTTTTCTTGATAAACTGTTTAAGCATGAGGTTCGTCATCTTTGGAGATTGGTTATAAAAAAATTCTAGCAGATTCCTTATGTACATTTTCCTGTGTTACAGATACTGAGACATACTGTCAGCTGTATCGTACCCTATTGTATTTTTCTTCCCTGCTGTAAATGTTATGATGAACAGTGTTTTCTGAGGAATCACATGTGCTGCTGAGTACTAGCTTAGTGTTATTAGGAAGTCATGCTGTCTTGATGTGTTTGTAGCTGATTCGGGAGCTGGGGAACATCAACGTGAAGAAGAAAGAGCCTCCATTTTGTTACCCCTACAGTCTGAAAGCTCGCGTGCTTGTCCTCACACACCTTGCCCGGATGGAGGTTTCTGAGAATATCGAAGAAGGTAAATCTCTCTAAACGTAACATGGTAATGAACGTCCTGATTGTCAGATTATGATGTGTATGCTAAATGTCAAACTGTAATAGCTATGTTTTCCTAGTGGATTTTTGAATGATCGCTTGTCTGAAATATCAGCTGTTATCTCGAGACATATAGAGTAACTCCACCTCAGTGATGGGTTTCTGTTCAGTTCTAATGTGCACTACCTATCGTCGTCGTCGCTTGCTCTGTAGGAACTAGAGGTCGACTGATTGATCAGTTTTGATTGTTGGAACTATCGGTTATCTGCAAAAATCCACACCGATAGTTTTAACCGGTTGCGTCTGTTGCAGCTGAGAAGGGTCCGCTGTCATTATACAGTACGAGAGCAGCCTCTAGATGTGAAATAAAAACCGTTACTGACCAATTTGGTTGTGTTATTTGAAGTGTTTTTTGATTCATTTTGGATGTCTCTATTTTTATTTATGTGGAGTGTTACTTTTTGGTTCAGTTTGGATGCATATCTTTTTACTTTCATATTTATTAATAGTTAGTATATTAATATTTATGTACTAACCCCATTTCCATAAAAGTTGGGATTTTTTCTAAAATGCAATGAAAACAAAAATCTGATTTGTCAAGTCTCTTGAAACTTTAATTAACTGACAAAAATACAAAGAAAAGATATGTCTTCACTGTTATGTTTTCACTGACCAACTTAATTGTATTTTGTAAATATAAACAAATTTAGAATTTGATGCCTTCAACACACTCAAAAAAAAGTTGGGACAAAGGCATGTTTATCACTGTGTTACATAACCCTTCCGTTTAATTACACCTTTTAATTAATTGTGAACTGAGGATACTAATTGTTGCAATTTTGCAAGTGGAATTTTTGCCCATTCTTGCTTGATACAAAATTTCAGCTGCTCAACAGTCCTTGGTCGCCATTGTCTGATTCTCCTCTTCATGATGCGCCATAGGAGACAGATCTGGACTGCTGGCAGGCCAGTCAAGCACATGCACTCTGTGTCTACGAAGCCATGCTGTTGTAGCACATGCAGAATGAGGCCTGGCGTTGTCCTGCTGAAATAACCATGGACTTCCTGAGAAAAGACGTTGCCTTGATTGCAGCATATGTCTCTCTAAAATCCCAATATACGCCTCTACGTCAATGCTACCTTCACACATATGCAAGTCACCCATGCCATGGGCACTGATGTGCCCCCATACCATCACAGATGCTGGCTTTTGCACCTTTCAGTTATAACCGTCTGGTTGGTCTTATTCATCTCTGGGATGGAGAACTCGACATCTGTTTTTCCTGAAAACAAGCTGAAACGTGGACTCCACTGCCTTTCAGTCCATCTGAGATGAGCACTGACCCAGAGAACTCGGTGGCGTTTTTGCATAGAGTTGATGTGTGCATTCCTCCTTGTGTAATAGCGTTTCGGGTTGCATTTCTGGATGCAGCAGTGAACTGTGTTAAGTGACAATGGTTTTCCAAATTACTCCTGAGCCCATGTGGTTATATTTATCACAGTAGCATGACGATTTCACAGGCAATGCCATCTGAGGGCTCGAAGGTCACACACATTCAACAGTGGTTTCCGGCCTTGCCCTTTATGCAATGAGATTACTCCGGATTCCCTGAATCTTTTCACAATATTATGCACTGTAGATGGTGAAAGACCTAAATTCTTTGCAATCTTGCATCGAGCAATGTTCTTTTTGAGCTGACTGACAATTCACTCACAAAGTTTGGCACAAAGTGGTGAGCCACGACCCATCCTTGCTTGCAAAGACTGAGCTTTTGGTGGATGCTCTTTTTATGCCCAATCCTGATACCCTCCCCTGTTACCAATTAAGCTGATCCTATTAAATGGTGTTACTTGAATATTCTATAAACTTTTCAGTCTTATTTTGTCTCTGCCCCAACTTTTTTTGAGCGTGTTGAAGGCATCAAATTCTAAATTTGTTTATATTTACAAAATACAATTAAGTTGGTCAATGAAAACACTGCATATCTTTTCTTTGTACTTTTCAGATAATTAAAGTTTGATGAGGAGGTACTCAGCAGGTACTGCCCAACAAATCGGTCGACCTCTAGTAGGACAAGCCAGTAGCTGTTTTTGCATTAAAGGAGTTTTAAAGATTCTTTTTCGTTCGCCTCTAAATTCCTGAAAATGGCAGATTTTTATATTTTGTACATCACTGCAAAATGTATTTTTAAATTACAATTTGCATATATTTGGTGGCATACATTTAACCGCTGCTTGTTTGTGGCTCTCTCTCAGACCAGCAGTTTGTGGTAAAAAAGTGCCCGGCTTTGCTTCAGGAGATGATCAACGTTGGTTGCCAGCTTACAATGATGGCTACCAGCAGAGGAGGTATACACATTGTTTTAGGATTTAGAAGTACAATACTGTTGTAGGTTGCGTTGCCCCCCCCCCCCCCCCCCCCAAATGACTTATATGATTGATATACACAGGATTCCGTGCTCCCAGACTGTCCTCCATTGAGAACTGTATGAAGCTGACTCAGATGGTGGTGCAGGGGCTACAGGAGGCCAAGTCTCCTTTACTGCAGCTGCCCCACTTCGAGGAAGAGCACCTCAGATACTGCATCTCCAAAAAGGTACACAGATCCATCTTGTATATTTAAAAACTTCAGCAAGATTGTTAGTCAGAGATTAGCATATTATACATTATATATTGTCTTCCCAAAGCATATTAATTTCTATATATCTATTAACTCACTCTTTCACACTCTCTGTCAGTATAAAGTACGGAGCATTCAGGACCTGGTGAGTCTGAAGGACTCGGACAGGAGGAACATGTTGAGGTTTCTGGGAGAGGAGAAGTATGAGGAGGTTATAGCAGTCCTCGGAAGCTTCCCCCACATTACCATGGAAACTAAACTTCAAGGTAGGGAGTGGAGGCTTTGCTTCAGTGGCCATGTCTGCATCCAGTATTCCAAGTGATGGTTTAAATCACTGTCTTTTTGTGTGTTTCTTTTTTTTATTACCATTAAGTGCTGGACGATGAAGACAGTAATAACATCACAGCAGGATCCATCGTCACGGTTACAGTCACCTTGACACGGAAGAGGATGTCTGTAAGTAATGCGTTTACATGTGTAGTTGGCCTGCTTGGTGATTTGCCAGCAGGGTAAATGTGAATTGTTGTGTGTTTCCATCTACAACTAAAGTACATATATTTAGAAGAGAAGCAGTCCAAATATGTGATTATAAGACTGCTGTGTAGTGTACAGTACTGCAAATCATAAATTCATCAACTAGCCCACCAGGCAAGTACATGCAGGTGGGGAGGAGCCCGAGTTAGTATGTGAGATGGAAAGGTAAGGACTAGGTACAGTATATTTGGCCTTACATCCCCACACAGTAAAGGCTCTGGTACCAAACGTCTTCCTCCAGAGTTCCTACAGGATATAGGCTTCAGGTGGATGTGGGAATACTCACCAGTATCATGCTGAGGGCCTTGCAGTTGAAGGCCCCCTTTCAGTGGACATCAGGGGTTGTCTCCATGAGATTTCAAGTTTCAGGAAGGAAAACTACTGTTTGCACCAAATATCAGTTTCTTGGAGAAGGAACTATATAGAGCTCATTTTGAGAATGACAGTGATACTTTGCCTCCTGGTTCTGGACCTGAGTTGTGAAATGTCATTATACTTCTGTGCAAGCCTTGTTTGATCACAAGTTTGCTCATAAGTGTACTTGGTACCAAAGCACCTTGGGTCAAATGTCAGTGATCGAATTTGTAATTGCGTCATCAGACTTCAGGGCATATGTGTGGACACGTGGGTACAGAGGGATGCAGAGCTGTCCACTGATCACCACTTGGTGGTGAGTTGGATTTGTTGCACAGGGCGCCAGCCAGATTTACCTGGTAAACCCAGGAGAGCCTTTTGGGTTGCTGAACCATCTCGCAGAAGCTATAGTGAGAGAGGTCTCTGCATTCTTTTGGCCATAAAGTGAATTCATAATTAAAAAATACTAATATGAAAAAAGGTTTAAAACATTTATTACCTAAACAAATCTTGTCATAAGGGCACACTTGCATTGCAGTGGATGAACTGCACATCTGCAAAGTAGACTAAGTCTTAACTGATCAGATCTGTAACTTGTCACATCAGGAGATGTATGGTTAAAAAAAACAAAACAATTTGTAATGAATAGGAATCTGTTTATCAGCTTTGTTGGTGTTATACAGTAGGCACAGTATTTTCTAGATTTTTTATTTTATGACCTTATCAAGTCAGTACAAAAACATTTTAGATTCTCAAACATTAGTTTTCTAGCACAAAATTAAATGTTACAGAAAAATGTTTGTATGAGATTAAAGAAGCAGCGTATTGCATGAGACCACTTTTCTACGGTGGCCGAGAAGTGCAAAACAAATCACAAATATGAAAAAACAAAATAAGTCCGAAAAACAAAATGACAAATCCAAAAACAAAACAACAAATTATAAACACAATGGCAAATCAAAAAACAAAATAACAAGGCAGAAACACGACGACAAGTCAGAAAACACAATAACAATTCGGACAAAATGGAAAAGGTAGGCATATTTTGCGAATGGATTACTTACCGCTGACTGGACAACACATCTGTCAATCAAGATATACAGGAAGTACATCAGGCTGCGGTGCCGCGCCAGTACTAGTGATGGGGAATTCCGGCTCTTTTTAGTGAGCCAGATCAGCAATAAGAGCCGGCTCGTTCAGCTACCAAACTGCTTTGGATTTAGTACCACGTCTGGCTTTTATAATTCAGCCAGTTTGAGTAATATTTTGACATATGATTAGTATGTGTGCACATATATCACTTAAATTATTCAATGTAATTATACTAAACCTTGTAATTTTGCATTATGTTTGGCATAACCTTATGTAATGTAAAAACATCAAACACTATTACACGTGTGTATTGAACGTTTTATTTATATTGAACTATCCAAAACACAAAGACCTGCTCCATTTGATATTTTTACCTTACAAATTCTACATTCTGCCTTTATGTTGTCTGTTATTAAAATGCATGTATTAAATGTATTAAAATGGAGAATGTTATCACACGTGATTGGTCGCACGCACATATATGTATATATACTTCAACACAACATTCAGTCAGTGCATGGAGTGTGCCTGGCCGAGCAGTGTGGCGAAAAGATCATCTTATTATTCTGTCTTGTATTAACGTATGAAAAAATGACCGGCTCTCAGACGGGAGGCGGCTCCCATCGTTCACCTAAAGGAGCCGACTCACAGAGCCGACTCGTTCGTAAACGACCCATCACTAGCCAGTACTGGAAAGTCAATTTTTGTGTGCACAGACCTGCGTCCTTTAGGTGTGTTTTTAGAGAGCGCAAGCTAATCTTTATTTATTTTTATAATCCTTTCTTGCGAATGTAAACTTTTATTTTCTAAGATTTAAAGTTTCGCTATGGACAAAAACACAGAAGTCCACTTCTCTACAAGAAAAAGTTGTTTACAATTTCTTACTTCCTGTATATCGTGATTGACAGATGTGTCGTCCAATCAGCGGTAAGTAATCCATTCGCAAAATTGTACCTACCTTTTCCATTTTGTACGAATTGTCATTGTGTTTTCTTGTTATTTTGTTTTTAGATTTGCCATTGTGTTTATAATTTGTTGTTTTGTTTTTGGATTTGTTATTTTGTTTTCATATTTGTGATTTGTTTTGCGCTTCTCGGCCACTGTACTTTTCAGACAAAAACCACAATGAAGAAGCAAATGCAAAAGTCAAAGTCTCCAGAAGAAATGTGGCTGGTTCTGCAAGATGCTTAATAAAACTTACCAGCTCATTTCCTTATAAAACTACACAAATTGTATCAGAGACTACTATTTTTATTTTTATTTTTTGTCATACCAAATATTTACTTTGTGTCATTTACTAGTGTGTACTCTTTACGGTATTTTTATTTTTTTTTTAAATGTAGAAACATTTAATTTCATTATTTTGAAAGCATCTTTGCTCTACAGCATTGATTTGCATGTGCCTAAAACTTTTGCACAGTACTGTATGTTCAACACATCAAGTATGTGCATTCAGAACATACTTTTCAGATAAATGCTGATAAGTGTTGATATGACGTTGGTCATTAACAAACCCCCCCCCCCCCGCCATAGTATGTAATGTTGGACTTTACTGTGGCTTGTTACCTAAAATGAGTTTGATACCCCTGCTGTAGAATGGGGGGTTGTGGACATAGCCATGGAGAGACTGGAAAGTGTTCTTGTTATTCACAAAATCTTCTAATCACCCTTTATAAAAATGCAATAAAATGAGCCATCTTGTATGGGCTCATTTTTAATTTACCGGAGTAGATTATGTCTCAGGTAAACATCCTTCAAAAATGTTCCTCAAACACCAGTCTTTTCAGTGTGTTGAGTTTTCTGGACTGTGTGTAGTTACAGGGGTCATCCACAAGAGGTCAGTGTAATGTTTTCAGTGTTGCACCAAAAAGGAGAACTAAGGCTTAGTTTCAGAAAACTCAGGATAGTTTTCATTTGTCAGTTTGCATAAATAATAGCAAATTTGTTTTGATTTAAACTTTACAGTAAAGTTTAGATTTACAATATAAAAACCCATATACTCATGCATTGTATCAGTATTTATATTTACTTAGTCATAAAACGTAGCTGTTAAAACTTAACTTCTTTACTTTTGTTATATGAAACACACTCACAATTCATTGTATATTTATAAATTATTGCGAATCAGTAATATTAACAGCTGGTTGTTTAGTAATTGGGAATTATTCGTTACATAATAATAATTTTCTCCGTTCTCACTACAAGCAGGCATTTGGATTGTTTTTTTGGCGTTGTTTTTCTCTTTTTCTCCTGTAGTCCATGGTCACAGTGAATAAAGGGGAATACCGGTGCTCTGTTTCTTCCATTAAGCGCCCAAGTACAAATGCTACAAAGTTAATGCTGTTCTTGAATTGAGTTATGTAGATCATTCATGTAACTGGAGCATTACCAGAGAAACCTCACTAAAATACATTGCTGAATACGTTCTCCTTTTGTCTTGTTTGTAATTAAATACTTCTGCTTGTCTACCATTTCAGGAGGTTTTTGAGAAGGCGCAGGAGACTCCAGCACCCGCGGAGGAGGCCAACACTGAGGAGGCAGTACGTCTTTAATAATAGTTAAATATTTAGGCTTCGTTCAACTACAGTTTAATAATCATTTTGTATTTTGGTGGTAAGCGATTTCATGCGGTTTTCCTAAATTATTTTCAGCAAGGTGACAGCGCTAAGAACAAAATGAAAGTCTGGCAGAACAAGAGTAAAGGTGCTAAGAAAGCAGCCAAGTCCAAAAAGAAGAAACTGATGAAGAAAAAGCCAGTCTCTCAGCAGCAGGTGAAAGGAGACAAGGCCAAACAGGCCAATGGCAATGTGGCAGGAAATGTAAGTGTCCAATCACAGTTCTGATTCATATCTGAGTGCCTTTTGCTCCAAGAGGGTGGGTTTTCCTCCTGCTGTCCAACATGGCCTTGAAGACAACTGTTGACTAGTGGTGTTCTTGTGGTTCTTCCAGGAAATGGCTGCAGCAGCCAAAGAGGAAGACGAAGAGCTCTCCGACAAGGGCAGTGAATCGGATGAAGCGGAGGCAACCAAGGACTCGCCCAGCGAGAGAGATGACGAGAGTGACAAACAGAGCGACACCGAGGCAGACGAGGTCACAGGAGATGATGAGGAGGTGTGTCCGTGTGTCTTGTCAAATTAAAGGTTACTCGGTTGAATGTAAAGCTTTGGGAATATAAGTAATATTTTGTAACGTGGCCTGTAGGAGTGGGAGGCCCTGCAACAGAGCATCCAGCGGCGAGAGCGAGCCTTGCTGGAGACCAAGTCAAAGATCACACATCCTGTGTACAGTTTGTACTTCCCAGAGGAGAAGCAGGAGTGGTGGTGGCTGTACATCGCTGACCGCAAGGATCAGACGTTGGTGTCCATGCCCTACCACGTCTGTACTCTGAAAGACACGGAGGAGGTGAGGTAGCGCTCCTCACATTTTGAGTGTTGTGCAAATGCTAATTTAGAGTTATTTAGTTTTCTTTAGTTTTTTCCACCCAACTTAAAGATGTTATTTGCACAGGTACATCTAGCCATTTTCTCATTTAGCAAATGTGACCCAAGTTTACTTAAGGTAGTGCACATGGCTGCTTCACTAATGTTAAATGATACAAATGTATAAGATGTGTGTTGTTACAATGCAACGAATATTGTATAAATGGGATTAGTTTGTGTGTGTGAGAGAGAGAGAGAGAGAGAGAGACTGACTAGCTGCATCTTTTCCACAGCAGCTTGTTGCCAGGCAACATCCATGCTGCAGTGTCTGTACATTTAAAGAGACAGTTACTGAGCAGACAGATTGGTGTGCCAAGTGACAAACATGCTGTCTGGATGGACAGTCTGTGTATTTCATCAGGTTTTGTAACTAAACCAGCATCCTGTTGTATACAGTGGCTCTTTCATTAGATTTATTAAAATGATTAATGTTCTTTATCTTCCTTTTGTGCAGGTCGAGCTGAAATTCCCTGCTCCATCCAAAACAGGGAACTATCAGTTTTCAGTGATTCTGAGGTCAGACTCCTATATGGGACTGGATCAGATTAAGCCACTGAAGGTAAGTTTCTTTACATGTGTGTGTCTCCGTCCCCACCCCCGCCTCTGCTTGTAAAGTTCATTTTTAGTGTCCGGGAAACATTTTGGTCATTATTTCAGTATATGTAGCGTGTGGTCAAAATGTCTCCGTTCTAGATTAAGGTCACTTGGTTGTGTGAGTAAAATACTTTCTAGTTTGAAGGCATACACACAGTGTGCGTTTCTGCTGTTCCCAGTTGGAGGTGCATGAAGCGAAGGCCGTGTTGGACAACCATCCACAGTGGGACATCCCCGAGACTGAGGAAGAGGAGGAGGACCAGGAGGACAGCGACGGAATCGAGGAGTCAGAAGAAGACGATGAAGACAATGACTAATCCAGCCAACCCTATATGAACTGACTCTCACACCCATGTGCCCTGTCATGTTCTCACTCGCGCACACACACAACTTTAAAGCTCAAAAGCGCCACCATACACAATGTAAACACAAACATGACATTTAATAGGTACGTGATGGCCATCCACGGTTCCTTTAAAAAAAAAAAAAAAAAAAAAAAAAATCATGCTTTGTTCACTTTAAAATTCAAAATGGCTGCCGGGTCACTTTTCTGAAGTCCACAATGAGGCGTTTTACCAACTGCCATTTAAGAGAAATAAACAGACTGCTTCCCTCAAAACAGACCCCCCATGATCATTTTTTTTTTTTTTTTTTTTTTTTTTTTTTTTTTTTTAAACATATTGATTGGTCATTAGTCATCATTTTTAAACGGATTGTGCGTATTTTCTTTCTTCACGTTTATAGTGTAGACTAACTCATCAGGATGCGGGCAGTGTGAGCTGAACAGGCTAATATGTGCACATGGTGTTGATAGGAAACGGGAGGTGTAATTATTAATCATCTCATTTTCATTCTAGTTAGAGGTCTTGGAAGCTCTGCGTCAGTTCTGTCCGTGGCACTCATCATCTCTTCCTCGTGACGATTTCAGACATTCCACAGCCAGGTTTTTTAGTGCGCTCCAACCTTGATAATGGACCAGCTGTATGGTTTAGTGTGTCTTGGTCCTAATACAGACCTGTGTGAAGTCACAGGTAGATTTAGCTGCTGTTTTTCATTTTGTATATTTTATTAATGATATCTTTCCTCTACGGCTAAAGATCACTGCATCACCTGAAGGTGTGGGTTGACTTTGTGTTCCCCCCAGACTTGCTAACAGCACACTATTCCACGGCACTGTGTCTCTTTAGGATTTTGTTGAATCGGACAGTGAACGACTTTAATGGTAGCGTGAGTTCAAGACAGTCGGGTAATAAGGATCTCAAGAAATTTTGTATTGGCAGCCCACAACAATTTACATTCTGCTTGTTTTGATTAAAATCTTAATATTTTCACATTTAGCTCACATTCCACTTATGATATGCTTTATTCTTACTGGAAAGTATAGAAAGCATCACTTTTTAAATACGTTAAAGTTTTGGAAGATTTTGATTCGTGTTTCCCGCTGGCATTTTTGTTTTTTGCATTTATTTTGACGCCTTTAATTATTTCGATGCCAATAATCAAATCCAGTTATCCATATATTAACCTTATTTAAACTAATTATAAAAAGGCTATGTACACAATGGGTTATTTATATGATGTGAAACTTTATTGCCTTCATTTCAGTGGGTTGAAATCACAGGGCTGTGACTCAGTGGTGTGGTGGCTGTAGGCCCTTGATGGCAGGCCCTGTTTCCCCCCTCTTAGGGTTTTGCTAGTATTTAGATAAGATAGTTTGTCTATTTTTGTACCTATTAATCTGTGTGATTATATGGATATATTTCATCGGTGCGTTTGGGTGTAGTTTCAGAGAAGGAGGGGGTTGGGGGTGTTATTGACCAGGCGGAGGCGACATACTGTCTTGTGGATTCAAACAGTCGATTGTGTGGTCTGTTTTATGTCAGCGGGATGAGTGAAGAGGGAGAACTATAGCTTTATTCTCCGTCCCGAGAAGCTCTTTGTTTAGGCTTTGACATGTCCATAGTAGTGATGTGACGATTACTAATGCTCTGGATGCTCCCAGTCTGCCGTCAGGCCCCTGCTATAATAATAAAAGGGGATGGATTTATCCTTCCTGTGGATGTGGTTATTTTTATTTCCATCTAAAAGTATTTTTCAGTGGGGATTTTTTTCATTATTATTATTATTATTATTATTATTATTATTATTATTGATGGCTGTCCGGCTGCGCATGAACGTGTAATTGTGGCCTGTGAGATCTGTTGAATGGCGCTCTCAGAAAGATGTTCTGCAGACAAGCATGAATTGTGGATATGTATAAAATCTCTATCTAGTTTATTTCCCCTCCTTACTTTTTTTTGATAATACTGATAATACAGGCCACCCCAGTGGCATGTATGTATTTTAAAGGTTCATCTGCTCATTTCTGGTAGCCAATCTTGGCCCTTATTATTTCCCTCTTTTGAATTAGCATTAGCCTAAACAAAATGCTATTTGTGTTTTTAAAGAAATGCATTGTATCTTGGTTTCACATTCTCACACAAACACGTTTCAATGATGTACCAAACGATACACCTTTTTCCAGTTGGGTAGCCGGTTTAGTATTACAGATCCACACAAATGTAGTGTCCTTTAGAACGATGTGTATAAGAAGCTGTGACTTGGAAAATATGGTGAAAATAAGCCTTTGTGTTCTCTCTCTCTCTCTCGCGCGCGCACGCACACACACACACACACACACACACACACAAATGAAGGCTTGACATGTAGAGCCCAGCAAAACAATCTGGAAAAGAGGTGTAGTGCCCAGAAAACCAGTATGTCTGCCACTTTTGTTTACAAGAATACTCATTGTAAAAAATGGACAATATATATTATTTGTATTTAAGTCATTTCAAATAAAATAATTTTTAAAATTACCTTTTTTGGAGGGTGGAGATATACATCAGATAATCACAGACACTCTGGACTATTTCACACCTACTGTTTTTCTGGTACAAAGAATTTAGGACTGCGTTCCCAAATGCACAATTTGGTTTCTTCTCTCTTTGGATTGAACACCATTTTCATTTTAAAAGACCTGGATTTTAATTTCGAGAGAGGTTAGTCCGCTTGCATTACTCTGCAACTTTAAGGCTTAGTTTTTGGATCTTTGCTAATCCACATTTGAATTAATTTCCACTTCGAGATTGACTGGCTTTACAGTTATAACTGGAATTTTCCTGAGCGAGTAAAAGAAATTAATAAGAGGAAATAATAATCACTGTGCCAAAAAAAGGAGATGGTGCAATTTTCTGGTTTTCCTCCATTCCTATATATCTTTCATAATAAACAAGCTGGGATAGTTTACAGATTATTAAATAGAGTTCGGATTAAATTGAGCCGACAGTTTAAACACGGATAGTCCACTTTCATTTGATTAACAGAGGAATGCGCATTTTGGCGTCTCCTGTGTCGGTCAAACCTTTTGTGCGTTTTTGCGCATTAATGTCAAGACTCCATGTTTATTTAGTTATGTATTTATTTATTTATTTATTAGACCTCCAGGAGCCGACAATTCATTCAGTATAACACTCGGCTTGTTTTAGGGAGCTCTATTTACATTAATGTTAATAATTTAGCCCAGTTTTCCAAATGGATAATTTTTTTTTTTGGGAGGTGAAAGCATGCATGGGGTACTTTTGTTACCTGTCAGTTGTAGTGTTTTTGGGGGTGGGGGCAAACTCATGACGGATTGTAAATAATAAAAGATTTCTGGAGCGGTGTGTTACATAAGCACCACTGAATGACGAAAAAAAAAGCCCCAAAGGCATTTGGTAATCGGTTCAAACCTTAAACACCGAACCGAAGAGCTTTCCAGCTGCAGGTCTCTACTCAGTGATGATGATGATGATGATGATGGAAGGTAAATGATGCGGATCTTTTTTTTTTTTTTCCCTCAAACTGGTATTATCGGAAATCCCGTAGTGCCTTTTTTATGTCCTTTGCACAAGGCCTACGTGAGGAAATAATAAAAATAATATTATGTAAAAATATATAAACATATAAATAAATAAATAACGCAAGATTCCGCGTGCTGTTTAGTAATTAGCTCCCTCGCGAGCTGAAATCTGCGCGGTGTCTCTTCTCTCTTCCCGCAACCGAAAAAAAAAAAAAAACCGCTTCATCCGCATCAGCGGCGCGCGAGGATCAGCAAACCGAGCTCGCGGCTTCCGGGGCGAGGCGTTCGGTCTGCACGCTCCAGACCCATGAGGACCTGGAACTAACTAACAGCCATAAGGCGCAGAGGTAAAGTGTATATCTGTTTGGCTAAACAATTTTTGCATTGCTGGACGCGCGCGCGCGCGCGTGTGTTTAGGGTATAAGAGCCGCGAGCGCGCGCCAAGTTCCCAAACGCAGCTCTTGCTTTGGATTATTCCAGACGATGTTTATGGTTTGCGAATAATTTACTGTTTGGAGACCAGCGTTATAACACGTTACGATGCGATCATGCACTGATGTAGATTGAACTTGCACTCGCGTGTTGCCATGTGTTGTACAGACAGTGTTATAATCTACTTTTCAACCGTTTGAATACGAATAAGAAACAGTAATAAAGTTTTAACGCATTACACCGGGATTGTTATTTTCGCACAGAAAGGTGTGTATTCTCCTGGGATGTGCCCCACCTGCGCATCCTGCATTTGCCTTGTCAACAAATCACAGTATGTATTTTAAGCCTGTGCACACAGCTACTATTAAACATCACACCATCATACTTTTCGACCTGCTTCCCTGTGCATCCTGTCCTGTTTGCATGTTCATAATATGGTTTGGATATTCGCAAGTGACAGTGACCCAAGCTCGTTAATAGTTTCTATGGAGTGGCATGCGCTCATCACCAAGGGAGCTAATGATTAAACGTGGTTATGTATTTTTAGAGGAACAATGTGAAGTGAAGTGAATGCTGAAGTCCATTAGACATGGATCTGCATTTAGTGTTGTTTTTTTTTTTGTCTCCTTTTAAATGCACACACACACACACACACACACACACACACACACACACACACACACACACACACACACACACACTCAAATGCACTGTGCACTGGGGTGTGTGATGGGACCCTGAGGCAACTTGCCAGCCTGAATAGGGAGACGCACACACATATTATTGTATCAAACAAGCCACTAGAGATAGGCTCTATGTGTATGAATTTTCAAGTTGGGAAAAATAAGCTCCTGCTAATGCGTGCCTCTTGAGCCATCCAAAAAAAAAAAAAAAAAAAGCTTTATAGTTATAGTAAGCTCACACTTTTGGTGTGAAAGAGGCAGGTAACTAATTAACTCCTGCTGACCTTCAGGTTTGTTCTCTAATAACAAATACAGAGAGTGAATCGTGCACTCTTCTCAAACCTGGACACGGTCTAGATATATTGGATGATAAAGCAGTGGGACAAGGCTGATTGCTGATGTATGCGTAAAAATATTCATGTTAATTTGGGAGTATCTAATTCTGCTTGAAGCAAAGTGACAACATTTGTAGTTGAAATTCAAGGTCATTTATGTTATGGACTCAGTGGTGGCCATCATCCATAGGGCTGGTCAGTAATTGTAAATCTTCAAATCCTCACTGATATAAAAAGTGTTGCAACTTGACAAATTTAAGCCAATGACACTTTAATTTGCTGGCTTTCCTAGATTCATGAGCTAGGGTGCTCACTGCCCCACTTAGCTAGAGTTATTAAAGTTATTATTGCAAATAACAGTGGTCAAAGGTGGGAACTTCAACAAGTGATAATAGATGCCATTGGGACAGGAATCACGCTGCCCCATTTTCAAGGGAGGATCAGATGACAGGACTGTTAAGTTGCCAGGGTTGCAGTTTACACATCAAAATTGGGATTGTATAATACTCCACGGCCACCAAGAGCATGTTTGATAGCAAGTAATCACAATTAAATTGAATACATTTCCACAAACAAATGTGAGTTTTGCACGGTCTTTCACAGTGGTTTGTTGGTAAATGAGACCTTTTAGCTGTACTCGTGTTCGACGCACGTGAATTGAAGAGGGCTTTGGCTGAATGCGCGTTGTGATGATGTCACACGACGAGTCTTGGCCCAAGTCTGCGGTAAGTTTTAAAAATCGCAAGCTCTTGCGAATATCACAGAGTTTGCTTGATTTTGCATTAATTTCTGCGATCACAAAACTGTGAAATCTTGGAGGGACTGCTTTTAGGTCTTTTGTGTGTTTTTGAGATGTACAGTACCTGGCAACCCTGGTTAATTATACAGTATTAACTCTTCTGTGCATGCCTCATAGGCGACGGGAAACACACCTGCTGTATCGAACACAGTTTAGCAGAGGGACGTCTTAAACCACGCAAAATTAACTGTTAGATTGGATAGTACGCTGGATGGCTGTATGTTGTCTGCATTCGATGGACTTACTCTAAAATTACACCAGATACACTAGAGCTTATAGTGTAAGTCAACTGTGATATTCACTCGACTTAATTTTGTTTGAGGTTATGTCATTATTAATGTAATCCTGCCCCACCAAAATCAGTGTTCACATGTGGATGGAATTCTACTGAGTTTGATAAATGATGGTCACCCTGCCTAACTGACAACTACTGCTTTAATTATGAAGGTTTACACAATTTAATTCTATAGAATCACAAGTCTTGACCTCTCATTGATTGTGATTAGGTTGGCAGTCAAATCAGGTCATTTTATTCGATATAGCCAATACATTTCCATATCCAGCCACAGGTTTTCACTACACAACCCCTGGAATGAGCTCAATCCTTTCAGCCGGTAAATGAATAAAGCTTGTTCATCTAATGTAACCACTAAAAGGTTTGATTTGATCATAATATCCTCTTGGCTCAGTTACACTTGACTAGTTATTAGCAGCTTTACTGTGCTCCACCTGTTCTGTCCAGTGTTAAGGTGGACACCATGAAAACAAATGCCCTTGTATGTGGTGTCAGGTAAATGGAAAGACATAAAAATGACTTAAGGGCTCAGCTGGAGACTTGTCAGCTGCGCTTCAGTACTCTTTCAGCTTTGAAGTCAGTGAGGCTGTAGTTTTTATAATGGAGTGACTGTTGTAATAGACAAAGTGGGCTTTGATTAAAAAGAGTGTGTCACAGGCCACACTGGGCCGAATCGATTCTTCCCAACCTGTACCTTAGCCTCTTTATCCACATTATGAAGAGGGGAATTAGAACCAGGCCTTCTTCTTCTTCTTCTTCTTCTTCTTCTTCTTCACAGAGCCGTCATTTATTTTTTAGTAAATAAGGAAAATCAAAATGAACCATAAAAGTGGCCTATTGATGTCAATGGGGATTACACTCTGCTATGCATGGTGCTTGGTTCCTCTCCAAAAAAAAAAAAAAAAAAAAAACAGACAAAGAAAAGATCACATTCAATGACATTTTTGTCCTCCAGGCTTTTGAGCATGATAGTAGATAAACCTAGCCACCTGAAGCCTTCAGTTCTGCTCAGTACAGTGTAAAGATCTGCACCGTGTTCCTCAGGTGAACATCTCTACTGGGAATTCCTTCACAACTGTTAAGACTAAAGGATCACAAAATGTGTGAAAATGAGAAAGATAATTACTTCTTTAATATATCGTGATTCTTTCTTGAGCGTCTTCATTGGACTTTTGCACAGGCTCAGGTACACGCCTTACAGAACATTTCTGATATAATAGAACCATAAAAACTTTAAGCTTAGAGGTGAGAAAAAAAAAAAAAAAACAGTACATGATACAGTATGTGTCATAATATTTAATTTCGGTAAGGTTTAGAGCATTCTTTAAGCTTAGATATAAAACTATATGGTTTTTATTTAGATTAAAGCTATTAATAAAGAATGAGGGAAAATGAAAAAAGGGGGAAAAGGATTTTTATATCCAATGTGCAATTTTTGTAGTGTGAGTTGGAAACTGACAAATCTCACAATGTCTCCGAAAAATATTTATTTAAATGGCAATATCATATTGTCACATCAGCCAGAAATAATTAAAATTATATGTTAATATCAAATGTATGAAAATACACAAATAATATCATGTTTTAAAAACAGCAAGTTATAATGTTTTAGAGGTGGGAGATATGCCGATGTAATATTTATATTTTAATAAATTATTTAATGATGCATGTTTCTGATATATCACTGGTATCTTACAATATCAGATATATCTTATATATTTAGTCATTACAAACTGAAAGGAAAGCAGCTGGTTAAATGTAAATTCATTTACATAATCTTTGATATTGTCTTATTTATTTATTTATTTATTTATTTATTTATTTTACAAATTTCTTTTTATTTTTCCCTCTTTTCAGTGTTAGAATTGCATTTGTTGTAGGTATTAAATAAATCTTCAAACGCAGTTTAAAAGTTTTTCATTTATTTTCATTTATACAGTTTAAACTTTTCTTTTTTTTGCCAGCTATATTATATTTTGTGATAAATATCTGGTATCATATATTCTCAAGTATCATGATATGATATTTTTGTCATATCATCCACCGCTTTAATGTGGGTCATTCCATCTCAAGTGATCCAATGCAGGTTACTCGACCATTTTTAATTTTCCTAATTTTTTTTTTTGAGTGATGTAGTGATTTTGATTGACCTCTATGTATTGGCATTGCAAACCACCACTTTTATTCTTTTATTTTTTTATTTGTTTTTTTAATTTAATTTTACTTGGTTTAACTACGACAGCTATCTTTGCGCCATGGCGTACAACAAATTTGGGTTATACAGCTTTTTACAGAAACTTCTAGCTATAGACTCAAACCCTTCCCATTATAAATTGACCCTAAAAGTGGATCTGTGAGCAATCTTGAGCATTACATTTCGACTTACGTTCTTAGCCTAAGGAACCTGAGCTGAGATATTTAGGTTTCCGTAAACAGCTGTATAACCAAAATTTGTTGTGTGGCATGACACAAAGATGGCCGTCGTAGTTAAAACAAACATGATGGTTTTGCAATGCCAATACATAGATGTAATCACAAAAAAACAGGAAAATTAAAAACAGTCGAGCAATCAACTTTACAATTTTTGGAACACTTGAGATGGACTGACCCATGTAGGTATAATCAAGTTGCATAAAGAAACTATTTATACTTACATTGTGAAACACTGAATCAAAATCAGATCACTCAGGCCTTAGAGATACTGTGTGTGTGTGTGTGTGTGTGTGTGTGTGTGTGTGTGTGTGTGTGTGTGTGTGTGTGTGTGTGTGTGTGTGTGTGTGTGTGTGCGCTTTTATGTCAGGTGCAAGTGGGTGCTGAACTGCGCTCAATTTGAATACCTACATTTTGAGAATGTCACTGCCTTTGATTCCCTTAATTGCCACTGAAGTGGGTCTCGAGGGAGGAGCCACGCCCCACTCTGCCTACAAGCCAAAATCTAAATATAATCAAATATGCATGAATGTTAATACAATGCTAAAGTGGCCTTTGCGGAAATGATTCCAGAGGACATGCTTGTATTATAAAAGCACCGTGCAGCCTGCAGCATTTCCTTTCAGACTAACTAGAAAAAAGGCATGTTTTACGTTTTTTTTTAATTTTTTAAAAATTTTTTAAAATTTTTATTTTTATTTTATTTTATTTTTTTTGTAAAGATTCACCGGAACCATTGTGTTGTGTGTTATTAAAATTGTGGAGTAAAATTTCTTTGTACTCACTTTTCCATTGTTGTGTCTTTTTTGGTTGATCTTAAGAATGCACAACACTGTGAAAAATCCAGAAACTATTTAATATATAACATTGTATATCTTAATAACTGAAGATATAAACTTAATAGAGAATGATGTTAAGCCTCATAACCTTGCAGTGGCCGGGTATGTGTTCAGTTATTAGGTTTAGATTCTTTTAAAAAAAAAATAGTCAGTGGTTCACTTTTTGCCATCAGTTGTTTATCAGAAGAATCTAGAAATAGTCTCTCAAAGTATAATAGGTTATTGTTTCTGTAGCTTACAAGGGACTAAGGAGGCTAATAATAAATAGTTTGAAAAATGTCCTATTAATTAAATGTATGTAAAAAAATGTCTCCAGTCTCAGCGCTTTGTAACGGTCAGTTTTCCCCCATGGGAGAGTGTTCAGGACAGAATGGTTTGCACTTTCTTATTAAAGTTAGAGTGTTCACATGTACATTACATTATATTATAGTACATTAAATGTGACTAAAAAGTCATTCATTAATAATGAACAATTGTAATCTTTGACAATTTGCAGTGGTATAAGCAGAATAAAACACTTCTGGAGGTGTTGGGCTTCATGTTGGGCCACGTCATACTACCCGATCGTTGATTATTTTCCTATAACAGCATGCCCCGTTCTGTTTTATTCCTTTTAGTAGTATAATGTTAAAGATATTTTAAATTGTCTTGTCATCTATGTACTTAGCTCCAAATTAAAATAAAATAATTATAAGAAAAAATAATGGCAATGGGATAGCTACAAAAATCTGTTGAAAAAATGTGAAGAATTTGATAATTTGGATAAGTTTTACAAAGTTTTATCAGTGTTATAAATAATAATATATGCTTATATGTAATAATAGTGGCACACTTCAATAGTTTTCTATTGTTTCAGTCCAGGAGGTGTGTGTGTGTGTGTGTGTGTGTGTGTGTGTGTGTGTGTGTGTGTGTGTGTGTGTGTGTGTGTGTGTGTGTGTGTGTGTGTGTGTTTTGCTTTAAATATCCTTTTCATTTCACGCTTTTCCCAAATTTGTTGTCATTCATGTCACCTAACTGATATTAAAATAGCAAACAGTGAAGGTTAAGATGCGGAGTGGGGTTTGCGTCTCTTTTCCACTTCATATAAACTCACTCTCAGTCTTTTTGTATGAAAATTTGGTTTGGTTTTCCACAATGTTTATGCCATGTCTTCTCACAGAAATATTCATGTGTGTCCCACTTGCCCTCTCTTCAATATTAAATGTATGCTATTTTGTGGCTGTTTTGTACTTAGGAGAACATAATCAGAACCTTGTGACAGAGCCCTGGACTCGGCCCTGCACCATTTCATGAACTCACATCCCTGCACGCCTGTCTTTATTAGATTTCAAGGCTTTTTAGTTTTTCAGCATGTCAGGTGTTGACAGATTTATAGTATTTTTAAATGTTGTCTCTTTGTGCTTTTGAATAAACAACCTCTTTACAGTATTTGTAAGTCATTACACAAGCAGAACTGCTTAAAAAAGAAAGCATAACCTTATATACTTTGCGATTTTATATAAATATTCATGGTTCCTCAAGGTTTGTTTGGATAGTTCAGGAGTTTTTAGTGTCCTAAAAGGATTCTTCTTGGATTTTTTTCTTATAGGAAAACACTGCAAAAGGGTTCGAAGAGTTGAAAATCTGTAGGGGTTAAACCCTTTTTTCCCCAAGAGAGAAAATACGTTCACATTTAAGTTTAAGATCTATTCAGTGTTTTTCCAGAAAGACTTTTATTCTCTAAATTGGGAAAATATATGGCACTTGAGTGCAGGTCTGGCTCAGTCTTTAGCACAGAGCCACTCAATAAAGACTTTCAATGGGAGAGAAAGAGCTTGAAAGAGGGTGAGACTGAAAAGGAAGAACTTTGTTCACTTTTTCTTTTTTAATCCGCAGAAAAATGAGCTCTGCCTCACGGGCCAAACTATTTAGACCTTGTTCCACAATGGCTCCTTTGTGCAACACGGTTTCCTAATTTACATGCAATTTTTGAATCCGTTGGTCATTCGGTTGAAAACGTTGTTCCATTAGAGTCGGGCACATGTGTTTCATCAGTGCTTGTTTCAGGGCTTTTGTTGTGCAGTAGAAAATGAGAGAAATGATTCATTTTAAGAAATGTTTAATTAAAAGGTTAGGAGACGATGGAGATTAATGGCTTAGAGACACTGGCAAGTTTCCTGAAGCTATTAAATATATCAGCTTTGGGTTAAAGATGAATAATTATATATTCTGTTAAAATGTATTATACATACAGTATATCCAGTGATGGGACGATCTAGGGAAGACTTAACGCAACAAAGCTGTCATTATATACATGTACATAAGGAATAAACACAACAGTTTGTGCTGTTATGGGAAAATAATCAATGACAGGTGGTGTGATGTTGTTAACACCCCAGCATTGATTATTTTCCAATAACAGCACATCCTGAAGTGTTTTATTCCTCCTATACCACAGCAATTTGCCAACAATTAAATTTTTTATTGATTAAAAAAGACATCCATCTACAGTTACATTTAATGTTGAGGAACATCCATGAAACACATTAGTTCCTTGTTATAACTTATGTTACAGCGGTTATAAACACTTGTTTCCTTACTTTCTCTTGACGTTAAAGTTAAGACAAAAAGCAGCTTGTTACAGAGAAACAGAAGTGCTTAGACTTTCCCAGGACAGGAACAGCTTTACCTCAGTTACAAAGTCCTGACACATGGCGATTCCTTCCAAAAATGCTGAATAAATGTTAGCAAACATTAGTTTTCCCCACAGAAACCTTCTTTGTTAAATAGCATCATATTTTTTAATTAGTTTATTATTAATTTTATTCCCAGTGAATTACTTGTTTCTATAGAAACGAGAACAAGAGCATTGATATAAACATGTGATTTTCCTTGAAGCTGGAACTACTGTCCAAGCTACTGTTATAGAAAATTAGTCACATTCTGACCAATCAGAATTGACAACCCAGTAGCGCTTTGGTAGAAATACATATGACATTTTTGGAGAAATGTCCTTCATCAGCTGAGGAATAAACTGAGCTCTGAGGCTGTAGGATACAAATTCCTTTCAAAAGCATACGTGTAAAGGAGATCACTAAGGAGATTGTATTGTTTATTCTTTAAAAAGTATGTGCAAATTATTTGCTGCACTTGGGAAAAAAATGTTTTCTTTCCAACACCATTAGCATAATGTTATGTATTTCAGTATACTAGCACACTCCTCTAGACAACACTGTAAAAATGATACAGATCTATAGTGTTTATTTTACAGTAAAGTACTGTTTTATTATTTTACAGGATTGCACTCTAAACGATTAGAGAAGTGAATTTAGTAAAATAGCAGAAAATGCAATGCATAACAGGATATATAAAGTTCTCAGCAGGCGAGAGAATGGTAAAGATTCTCGTTGTGTCGATATCTGTGAACTAGTGGATCGTTTTCATGCTCTTTATTTTAACTTTAGTTAATATGCCGGAAAAACATCAATGCTTAGTCGTATAAACTTTGATTAGACCTGGTTAAGTTAGTGCTGGCTCAGTGGTTTAAGGCTTTGTGTTGCAGATCAGAAGGTTGTGTGTTCAAATCCCAGCACTGTCCTGGTCGTGCGTTTAACTGTTTGCTCTAATGCTATCCTGCATTAGTCGTAATTATATATATATATATATATATATATATATATATATATATATATATATATATATATATATATATATATATATATATATATATATATATATATATATATATATATATATATTTTAAAAGTGCAAACATAATTATGTTATTTTTTAATACTTAAATTATATTTAAGTATTTCAAATTTTACAATTGTAAGTATTTTAATTGCAAAATATACAGTATATTTCTGGAAATACAAGTAATAAAATGTAAAAAAAAAAAAAAAAAAAAAAAAAAAAATTATAATAAAATTAAAAAAAAACAAAACAAGAATTATATAGAAAGATATTACAGCCCTTGACTGTAAATGTCAACTCTGCTGCCGATAAAGTGTTATAGTAAGGAACAGTAAAAAACAAAACAAAACAGTGAATACACAATAAATGAAGTGAAACGATCATGTTGTTGTGAAAGGTGTAACTTTTGCCTAAGTGTGTGTTTCTTTTATTCCCCTCAGTGTAATGTTAGGTCTGGAGTGTGTGTTGCCGAGGGAATGAGACTGCGTGGCAGGGATCTGGAGGATTCCACCGGCTCCTGGATACCAAGCGTCCTGGGTGTGCAGAGTGTCAGGCTTCGCCTTCGCCTCGATCGCCGCACCGACAGGGGGAGGAGCCTCTGGCAACTGGTTGACCTGAACGGAGAGGCGGTGCCCAGTGGGCAGGGCTTATGGGATAGGACACCACCCACTTGTTCACAGAGTAAGAACGGTGTAATTACATCTTTATAGTGTACATATGTGAAGCTTTTCTGCAGTTTATGTCCTTTTTTTTTTCACCAGATGCAGTTGATCCAAGCTTTTTATTTTTTATTTTTGCTTCAAATGCTCTGAAGTTCATGCATTTTATGCTCTAGATCAGTGATTCCAGATCAAGTTGGTCTGTGAACCATTACCAGAAATCCTAGAGGTTTTTTTTTTTTTTTTTTTTTTTTTTTTGTTGTTGTTGCTGTTGTTATATTACTGTGGTGAAAATTACAAAACAAGTTATTATATTTCTTACTGAGCTGCTATAATTATTAGCCTTTCAATCTCAGTGTCTATATATAAAAATAGGTCTATAAATAAATAATAATATAATAAGTCAACATAAAATCTATGAGTGGAAAGGAATAAAAAGCTCTAAAACTGCTAAAACATTATTGTACATAATAAGCCTAATATTTGACTAGTTTATGTTAGATTGTGTTAATTTAAAAAATCTGTGGAACTTTAAAGATTGAGAACCACTGCTTTAATGCTGCTTTTTCCCCCCTTCTAAATGCGATGCCATTTATGGATTTTATATTTCAGACGTTTTTAAATGTACATCTTTCCCTCAATGCTGACAAATTCATGCTATTTTGCCTTAAATGCTGTGTGGTTTATGCATCTTTGCTCTAAACATCTGATCACACAGATGAGTTACTGTTGATTGTACTGGAACATCTTTCATATATCATGCTTGCCCTAGATCCAGTGACAGAAATAATTACCTTTAAAAAAAAAAAAGGATGATGTGTCAAAGCTTAGAGAGAAAACTAAAAGATATTTATGTATTAAATAAGTGGAAATGGCAGAATGTTAAATGGTTTGTGGGTTGTGTGAAGGAGGAAAAAAATGACAGTAAAATGTCGAAAATAAGAAGGAAGAGAAATGTTCTCTTCATTTAACACCGCCCTGGGATTGAGGGGGTTAGTGAGCTTTGAAAAGGTGACATTTAGTGTGTGCTGTTCTTAATTACCTTTGTCTCTGAGATCACAGAGGGAGTGTGTGTGAGAGAAAGAGAGAGACTGAGAGACTGAGACAGAGAAAGATTTAATCCCCACATTTTTCCTCTGAAGTGTCTGAATTCTGAAAATACACAAAATCTATGTATCTCACCTTGAAGCACCTACGCACGTGTCTGCATACATTGCGGATATTTTTTGCCTTACCTTGTCACATGGTTTTATTGCAGTATCAGATTTTCCTGCCCTGTTGCCATGGCAACATGGTAGCATAGTAAATAACTTCTCACATGATGCATTTATTAGAATATTTTCCCGTCATCCCGCCTGCCTCTGACTGTAGGCGTTGGCTGGATGGTTTGCCAAAAGATGCCAATTTTTATGACCTACTCTTTTGGTATGAGTTTGTGTGTGTGTGTGTATGTGTGTGTGTGTGTGTGTGTGTGTGTGTGTGTGTGTGTGTGGCTGCGTTTCAGGACAAAATTGTGTGTAAATTAAGGTGGATAAGATCTTAGGCTTGGCATGAAGATCATTTACTGCTTAGCAATCTCTGCTGAGACCATAGCACAGCTGTGTGTGTGTTTGTGTGTGTGTGTGAGAGTGTGTGTGTGTGTGTGTGTGTGTGTGTGTGTGTGTGTGTGTGTGTGTGTGTGTGTGTGTGTGTGTGTGTGTGTGTGTGTGTTGGGCAGCATGATGAGTGCCTTTTTTAGGGCCAGCAATAACAGCGGACAATGCTGAATATAATACGTTTTGGAAATAGCAATCAGGTTTAAAATTGTGCTTTAATTTTGGTTGAATTGGCTGAACGGGGAGTTTTTATATGAAGGCATTTTAATAAAACTATGTAATTTGGGTGCTGTTTATAGAGAGTGTAAAGAGTTTATAGAACTTTTGTTTCAGCAGAAATGCTCTGGATTTTAGGCATTTAATTAAAAGTGCTTAAATTACACCCTACACACTAAAAAAACATGGAGTGGTTGCACCATGCCTCAGGGCTCTCTCTCTCTCTCTCTCTCTCTCTCTCTCTCTCTCACACACACACACACACACACACACACACACACACACAGACACATAACACAACCAGGTCTAATCTCCCCCAATAGCGTTAATGGGCTTGAGATGATTGAGTTGCCGCTGTAGATGAATCTATGTGTTTAATTAACTCTGCTGTTGATTGGCTCCCATTTCTCAACCATATGGCAGTGGAAAAGGCAAAAAAATTAAACCGTAATAGGGACAGAGCTGGAAAATACTTGAACAGTTGTATTAACCCCATTTTCATAAAAGTTGGGATTTTTTTTTCTAAAATGCAATAAAAACAAAAATCTTTGATTTGTCAATCTCTTAAAACTTAAAACAAAAAAAGTTGGGACAGAGGCAAAGACTGAAAAGTTTATAGAATATTCAAGTAACACCATTTTGGAGGATCAGGTTAATTGGTAACAGGGGAGGGTATCAGGATTGGGCATAAAAGGAGCATCCACCAAAAGCTCAGTCTTTGCAAGCAAGGATGGGTCGTGGCTCACCACTTTGTGGCAAACTTTGTAAGATAATTGTCAGCCAGTTCAAAAAGAACATTGCTCAATGCAAGATTGCAAAGAATTTAGGTCTTTCACCATCTACAGTGCATAATATTGTGAAAAGATTCAGGGAATCCGGAGAAATCTCACTGCATAAAGGGCAAGGCCAGAAACCACTGTTGAATGTGTGTGACCTTCGAGCCCTCAGGTGGCATTGCCTGAGAAATTGTCATGCTACTGTGATAAATATAACCACATGGGCTCGGGAGTAATTTGGAAAACCGTTGTCACTTAACACAGTTCGTTGCTGCATCCAGAAATGCAACCCGAAACTATTACACAAGGAGGAAGCCATACATCAATTCTATGCAGAAACGCTGCCAAGTTCTCTGGGCCTGAGCTTATCTCAGATGGAGTGAAAGGCTGGGGAAACGTGTGCTGTGGTCAGATGAGTCCATGTTTCAGCTTGTTTTCTGGAAAAACGGATGTTGAGTTCTCTGTGCCAAAGATGAAAAAGACCAACCAGACTGTTATAAGCGAAAGATGCAAAAGCCAGCATCTGTGATGGTATGGGGGCGCATCAGTGCCCACGGCATGGGTGACTTGTGTATGTGTGAAGGTACCATTGATGCAGAGGCGTATATTGGGAATTTAGAGAGACATATGCTGTCATCAAGGCAACGTCTTTTCTCAGGATGTCCATGGTTATTTCAGCAGGACAATGCCAGGCCTCATTCTGCATGTGCTACAACAGTGTGGCTTCGTAGACACAGAGTGCATGTGCTTGACTGGCCTGCCAGCAGTCCAGATCTGCCTCCTGTGGTGCATCATGAAGAGGAGAATCAGACAATGGCGACCAAGGACTGTTGAGCAGCTGAAGTCTGGTATCAAGCAAGAAAGGGCAAAAATTCCACTTGCAAAACTGCAACAATTATTATCTTCAGTTTCCAAACGATTAAAAAGTGTAAATAAAAGGAAGGCTGATGTAACACAGTGGTAAACATGCCTCTGTCCCAACTTTTTTTGAGTGTGTTGAAGGAATCAAATTCTAAATTTGTTTATATTTACACAATACAGTTAAGTTGGCCAGTGAAAACATTGAATATCTTTTCTTTGTACTTTTGTCAGTTAATTAAAGTTTCAAGAGACTTGACAAATCACAGATTTTTATTTTTATTGCATTTTACAAAAAATCCCAACTTTTATTTAAATGGGGTTAGTAATTCATCACTATAGTTGCCGTATTTATACTTTACTTGAATAACGTTACTGAAATTAAAGACTTGAAATTGAATACTCCTACACTTAATTACATTTCCAAGGAAAAAAAACAAAACCATTTTATTCCTTATGTTTTTATTTAGACCTTTAGAGTACTCATTACAAATCTCAAACATCTTTTCTTCTTTCAGCCAGCCAGTGACGCTATATATCAGTTGAATGGGCTCAGTTTAGCATCCAGTTACTTCATTTTTACAAGGTCTGTTTGCTGACAGTGGCAGTATTTTGCTCTTGAATGAATAAAATGGTTGAGTTTTTTTGCAAAAGGATTCGAAAATACACAAAATGTGTTTATCATTGATTCCAATAGAGTGAGGACATTAATGGCATTCGAATGATTTACATAAAGTATTTGTTAACATTAATAATTCATGTTCAATCAAATTTGAGTAACAGGTGTTCAGTACGTTCAGTAGTGATCTCGTAAGTTAATATCACAATATCAATGAAAACAACATTTTTCTCCCGGTTGAGCGTGTGGAATGACGTGTGGAATATTCCAGATATTTTGTAAGTGTGAACGCATTCAGGAAACAGGGTTGAGTGAACGTTGTACATAACTAAATGTATGTTTTTCATGGCCTATAAGCCTATAATGTATGACTCGTGGCAAAGGATGTTTCAAGCATGAGATGTTCAATGGATTCACACATTAATGCAAAAAATAATATAATTTTGAAAGTATTTTAATAAAATAAAGCTTTACTTTACATACATATATATATATATATATATATATATATATATATATATATATATATATATATATATATATATATATATATATATATATATATACTTTACATATTGCAAGCACATACCTTTTTTTCTAGTATTAGTCACTAATCAGTGATTAATTTATAGCAGTTAATGTATAATAATATGCCAAGATGAATAACTGAATAATAGGTTGGGAGTTTAAATAAGGGGTTCATTTATCTTTGTTACATTGCTCTAAACTGTGAAGTTAGTGTTCGACTGAGTGTAAATAAGCGCACCTTATGCTGGAAGTGATGCAGATGAGCTCTCCTCCTGTCTGCCATTAGGAGATATGAAATTAATTTGATGTAAAAGCAGAACAAAGAACTACAAGAGATGGGCTTAGTTAAGGCTTTTTTGGACTGCAAGACATGTGCTCTTTTCTTTCTCTTTTGTGTTTTTTTTTTTTTTGGTAGTTAGCAATGGCTGTTGTCATGGCAACCCCTTGTGGGAGGGTTATCGATCTTCTGATGACCTATTTGACGTTTGTTTCCTATGCCATATTTGTTTAGGTTTGTGCGTGTGTGTGTGTGTGTGTGTGTGTGTGTGTGTGTGTGTGTGTGTGTGTGAGTGAGTGCATTGTGCCCCTATGGTTGCGCTTTTGTGATATGTATGTTATGGAGTCTATCAGTATATACCCAGTGCAGTGTGTATTGTGATTTAGTTTCTGCATTAATTGTTTGTTCATTACATTTATTTTCACTTTGTGTTTTTCTCCTGATTGCTCCTGATTCTGCTTCTGTTAAACTTTAAAGTTTTCAAATTGTACTTGTATCAGTTATGGAAAGGAGACGGTGAACTTGAACTCACCTCTTTGTTGTCATCTGTCTCTCTCTCTCTCTCTCTCTCTCTCTCTCTCTCTCTCTCTCTCTCACACTGTATGTGTATGTGTGTTTATTTTAGACCACTGGCCTGACCTTCAGTTGACCTGGAAGTAGTTTGTCAAATGCAAGGGCCCCTGTGGGAGGTCAGGGTCAGGTCTGCGTGTGAGAGACAGTGTTTGTGTGGAATGTGGGTGTTTATATGTGATTATATGCTCTGTTTGGGAAACAGGGCCATCTGTGTGTTACAGTGCTTGTGGTAATGTGGAAAAAAAGAGAAAGTATAATTTATTACCCCCCTCCCCACAGCCACACACACTGACTTCAGCCTGCATGTTTAACCCTTTCACTGGGAGACCATGTCACAAAGACAAAGTGCATACACCCCTTTGGCCATCACAGTCCCAGATAAAACTGTGTAAAATATTACAAATATATTTAACTAAACAAAACACGGATGTTATAGTAAACATCAAGCAATGCTAAAAAAAAATGTGATAAAATATTGCTCTAAAAATAGCTGAATTCACTGATTAGACAGCTCTGATGACGAGGCAGAACCTAGAATTACAGTGTTTTAGGGCCACTGTTTAAAAAAAATAATAAAATAGGGGAAAAAAAATTAATTAGAAAATAAAGTCATAATTTTTTTTTAGAATAAAGTTGCAATATTTTGAGAATAAAATTATAATATTTTGAGAATAAATTCATAATGTTGAGAGAAAAATGTCATAATATTTCATGAATAAAGAAAAAATAATAATCTAAGATTTTTTTTTGTATTTATTTTCATTGCTCTGATATGGACGTTCTGTTCTAGTATGATGACCTTATTTTCAAAATGCTATGACTTCATTTTAAAAATATTATGACTTTATTCTCAAAATGTTGTGACTTTATTCTCAAAATGTTACGACTTTATTTTTAAAATGTTACGACTTTATTCTCGAAATCTTGCTTTTTTTTTTTTTTTCTGTAAACAGTGGCCCTAAAATGTTATCGTATAGAACTAAGCACAACAGCTCAAGCAAATGAAAATAATCTGAACTGTTTAACTCTTCATATGCAAACCTACAGAATTAGAAGTAATCGTCTCCCCGAGTCCATGTGGTTTCTTCTCCAGTTAAAACATGGGTTTCAGGGTGATGTGGGTGGAAACCTACTTCCATGGTGAATGGAGGGATGGAGGAAGATATTGTGGCTCAGCCTCCTAGTTTGATTCAGATGTTAAGAACATCCTCTAGATTTTTTTTTTTTACACTTGTACTCTATTTGTACAATTTTATTTTGCACTCTGTGCATCTGATAAAACTTGAATGATTTCGATCAGATGTGCTGCAAGTAGTAGAAAAAGATTCGATCTCTCCAGGGGAAGTGGATCGGCAGAGTATACACACTCTTTGTGATAAGCATTTTCTGTATTTTGCTAAGTCATAACCAAGCTTTTAAAAAATTACACCAAGCACACCAACTAAAAATCTCTGCATAGTCTCTAATAGATAAATAACTTTCTATATTTCCCAGTCTACCTTATCGCTCTACTTATGAAGGTGTTTTACACCAAAAAACACAATTTATTGTACATAAAATCACCATTTTACCATCAATGCATCATTTAACTATATCTGTGGGGCGTTTCATGCGTCCATCCCTTTACTTATTGTATTTTAAGACAATTAACATGAACCATGCTGTCCCAAATGACCAAGTAATCTTTGCTACCTAATATGATACATCTAGAAAATTATTTTTTAATTTTTTTCATTTTAATCTTTTAACTAATGTTATGCCTATTATGTTACAGTACATGTTATACACACTGTATATGCATCATAAACACGTGGATTATACAGTATTAAACGTGACACTTTTATAACATTATGAATAAAAAACTAGCTAAAGCATGCATTTTTTTTTAACCCTCAAGATATTTGGGGTCAACTTCCTGTTTGATGCTGACCACACTGTCTTATCAATGAAGTCATATTATTTCTATTAAGGGGTTATTTCCACTCCAAGGGCTTAGTAGCATACGTTTCAGAAAAGAAACGATTTTCAGTTTACCTGAAATCCCCCATGCTTTCTTTAAGAATAATGTCAAGAATAACATTGAAGCCATGATTAGCATTCATCTGCCTTTATAGTAGCCTATATTTCAGTAATGTTTTATTTTCTTTCGTTTTTTTTTTTTTTGGAGAGCTCAACAGCTTGCTAATTTATGCAGTGAAAATGTTTTCTTTAGGAAGACAAATTTGGAATGCTGCAAATTACCATTACTTTACCATGCCAAGGACAGCTGCTCTCTCTCTCTCTCTCTCTCTCTCTCTCTCTCTCTCTCTCTCTCTCTCTCTCTCACTGTGTGTGTGTATAGTATATGATCCTTTGTTATTAAAAGCACTAATATGAAAATATTCTTGGCGAGAACAAGCAATGTGAATTGTGAATTTTGGCCATCAGATTATTAATTAGCATCTGCTTTTATAACCAAGGATTTAAAAAAATCTGGTCATTGTGTAGGCGATGGGGAACAAGCGACGTTTTATTGCTTAAGCTTAATAAAGCAAATACACCTTATTGGCAGCACTGCCATGTTGGTATTTACCGGCAGCTGTTCTCCTGTGTGTGTAATTAATCTGGGGAATAATTCAGAATGACTTAAGGGCTGTTCATTCAGGTTTTAGCCCGTGTTCACATTTCTAATTTTTTACTGCTGTGCGTTTTCTTAATCCAGTTCACCTCCCGTGTGGACAGCACAATATCTCATTTGTTAGGCATAATCGTTATAGCAATACATATCAAATTTCTGAGTGATATGCAAATTACCCATCTAACACATTTATTTATTTGTTTAAGCCTATTTAGTTAATTCATTAATTAATTTGTATTTTATTTTACAAACATTCCAGATTTCAGTTGGATATTTTATTTCATTCATTTAAACTGATGTTATTTATCATCAAAATAATCATGCAAGTGGATTTTTCACATCACATTAGTGGTTCACCAATGATATCACAATCATAATATGTAACAATTTAGGTCTAATATCAGTAGGCCTATTTTTTATCCTCCAGGTATACTCACATATGCTTACATCACTCCAAGAAATATGAAATATCCTATCCTGTGCTATTTTTTCAAAAATATTATTAATATTATTATTTTTTATAAAATAAGTAAATAGATAGATAATATCTACAATAACCTCCACTCTTCTGGGAAGGCTTTCCACTAGATTTTTGAGGTCAGGGCTTTGTGCAGGACACTCGAGTTCTTCCACTCCAACCTTAACACACCATGTCTTCATGGAG